>CAUZXS010006201.1:2500-80828 GCA_963585895.1 Sepioteuthis lessoniana | reverse complement strand
ATAATGAGTGCTTTCTCTGTCCACATGGCCTACTTATTTCCCCATGGCCACAACAAGCCTCCACACACACACACACACACACACACCCCACATACACAGTGGCTGCTGCTACTGCACACATACAATTCCACCAAAAATAGGAAGAAGCTTAAATAGTAACTCCCCCACACCCATTTTTTTTTTTCTATCTCCCTATCCTCCTCCTTTCACAAAAGATAATTTTGAAAATATTACTTTCATTAGACATCAAGTCAAATATTTATGACTATGCAAATATTAGTCACTCAAATATTTGACTTGATGTCTATATATATATATATATATATATATATATATATATAGAGAGAGAGAGAGAGAGAGAGAGAGAGAGAGTGAGAGAGAGAGATTATCTTTTAATGACAATTATATTTCTATATTTTTCTATATTTGTGCAAAAGGAAAATAAGAAAAAAATTCTGAATAATAGTTCAATGAAAAACAAAAGCTGCCAACATTCAATTTTTCATTTCAATAATTTAAAAAATAATGGTGAAATATCTAATTTATGGGTATTTTAATAAGTATTTACAATTAATTTATTCCATGTATCCGAATATTTAAAACTTCCTTCAATCGAAATGAAAAATACCTAGAAAATTAAATGTAGTAAATCTGTTTCAAAGAAAAATACTAAAGGAATTTTATAGCTTAAAAGACAAAAAGAAAAGTTCACTGACCACTTCCTGTATTTAAATGAATTACCTCCCTTGAAAACAGTCGCCCATTAATAATACATCCCTTCCCCAACCACGTATTCCCACAGTACAATGAACGTGATCATGAAGTAGTTACTCTCCATCAATTCTCATTGGTAAGCAGAAGTGGCATGATGTCGTCATCAACATGAAATAAGGTACAAGTTTAGGCACTTCGCAAACTTGGGTCTTTTTTTAAGGGAAGAATCAGGTAAAATACAAATGCTTATTACTGAATAGAGCAAAATAATCTTTTTATCACCTCTTCCCAAACTCAGCCAATTCCTGGGGCGCAATGTTAAGTGCTGGTGTAAAATAAGAGAGTTCAAACTCCAATCACACTATTACAGTTACTTTCAGTCTAATACCTTTGGTAAAGGTATGAATACCCTTATCCTCCAATCAATGTGTTGAATAGTATCATCACTGTTCTTCTACAAGGATGGCTTTGGTATTAAATAATCCACAAAGGTTATATGCCATTGAACTAAAAAGTCAAACCAAACCCAGATAATTGAAAAAGAAAGAGAGACAAAGGACAGGTCAACTTCAGAAATACAGCACGCACACACACTATATATATATATATAAAAATGAACTGAATTCTATTTCTTGGTAAGATTTAGAAAAATAAATTGAAGAAACCACTTTCATATACATAACTTTGAGAAAGGAGTTAAGGCATCATATGTAAACTATATAATTAAATTTGTATTTTGGGACAGGTATTAGTTGACATTTTGGAATTCTGGCAATTCATCTTTTTTAAAAAATATGGCAAAATTATTAGAACTGATAAAATTGTAAAACTAGAATATTTTTTAACAAACTATAATAGCTTAAATTCGATTTGATGGGTTTGAAGAAAAGTTGATGTGAATAGATTCAGTTATTTCTAGTGAAGCAGTTATAGCAGTATAAGATCTGTTCAAATTAAGTGAATTATTAGGAAGATTAAATCCCCTCAGAGATGATAAATACTTCTGTATGAATTTCAATACACACAATTTTGTCAAAAAATGTTCAATATCTTTTATATATATATATATATATATATATATATATATATATATAAAAAGAGAAAAAAAAATTTATTTCTTAAAATACAATTCAAAATTGTATTACAATTTAAGCAATTTTTTCATTTGCTTTATTTTAAATAAAGCAAATGAAAAAATTGCTTAAAGCAATTTGCAAGTTTGCCAGATTAAAGTGATTATATAAACAATATTAAAATGGAGAAAGTGAAAGTAGAAGATAATTATAAAGGGAAAAAAAATTTACTTTTCTTTATTCCTATAGTGTAAATAATACAGCAACCTTTAAAACATTTAAGTTCTTTTGAAGATTCCTTAATTGAAAAAAAAAAATTCACCATAGATAAAATGAGCTAATTTGATTTAGGAGCTGAGAAAATGAACTCACAAGTCTCTTCAACAAAAGGGTTATACCTGCTTAGAAAACAGGATTAATAATCTAAAAAAGAAACATTAACATTAAAGAATAAGAGCTTGTAAATAGTTACACATGAAATCAAGAGGTAGATAGGAATCTTCTGAAAAAGAGATAAACGTTTTGTGGGGAAGAAAGAAAGAAATTCAAAGAACAGAATATGTTTGTGCATAAAACTCATAATAGTGTCAAATTTCCTGAGATCTCCTATGACTAAGAATTGTTGTATTGCCACCCCTTTTTAGACAACCTTATTTGGATTGATGCTTTATCATTAATAAAACTTGGCAGTTTCTTTCCTTTCTTCTTAATTTTAACAATTTCGTTATCTAGACGTGTTATCGAACACTATATCAGGAAAATATGAACATTAATATTGACCTTATGTTAAAATTAATAAATACCTAAATAGCATGTTTACTATTTGTTTCTAGTATAAGATTTTTTTCTAAGTAACTGAATAACACATCCACCAGTCAACAATCTGAAGCAAAAGAAACATTTATTGCATTAACATTTTGATATAATTAGTTTATAAAATGTGATCCATTTACAAAAGATACAAAACTTAAAAATGTATGATAAAAAATAGGTCTATGTTGGATTTTTTTAAATGATTCAGGATTGACTGACTGTGAAGAATAAGTCAAAGGTCAATCATTTAGAACCAGAATGGAGATTAAGAAAAAACAGCCTATAAAAAGTGTTTGACAAAAGACAATTTAGTAATAAATCTGATGAAAACTCAAGTGAATTCTTCCTTTTGTACATATGAATTAATTGCCCATTAATATTTCCAAATAAAAGTAATTTTATCAGCGACAATCAGAAATCTTAACAAAATACTAAGTAGCTCATTTGAATAGAAAAAACTTTTCAAGGAAACTAAAATTAACTGCCCACATAATTTTCACAAGATACATTACTAACATAAAAACCATAAATATGGTGATAATTGTCAAATTGTGTTAGATTCCAAGACAAGGAATACTAGGTTTGGTTTGGTTTCTTTAATGGCCCTTGTGGGTTATTTAATGCCAAATTCATCCTTGTAGAAGAACAGCAGTAATCCTATTTAACCACAATAGCTGGGGGATGATAAGGGGGTTCATACCTTTCCCAAAGGTATTAGTCTGAAAGTGAATATAAATGTGTGATTGGAGTAAGGCACACTTACTATAATGGTTATCATTGTAGAATATAGAATCAGAGACTCAGGGTCAAATCCTAGATGAGACAGTTTGCATTTCACTATACACTAATGTCTTTGAAAAGGCATGAATCCATCTAGCTATGATTAAAAAGTAGGGCAGACTGGGTTCTATATCCTTGGTAGGGCAACCATTCTAAGAAAAGGAAAAGGCAAAGGGTTTGGGTGAATACATCTTAAAACAATGTTATTATCCATTATAACAATTTACCTGACAATATCTTGGTATTCAGAAAATGATTTTGAAAAGATTTAAACAGAAAATTAGTTCAGTACTCTGAGTCTCCCTGACTCAACCATCATCATATATGAAAGAAGGATTCCAATTCATTTAGTGAACAATATAGAAAACAAGATATATCTGATACAAAGATTTTTTTTTAAACAAATTGTTATATATATTGAATTAATTTTAACAATGTTTAGAATTTGCAGAGTCTATAAATCTTATATTTAAAAAGATAAGAAAAAAAAAATTTTTTTTTAAATTTTACTTTTCCTGGGAAAAAAGAAGTACACTTCTTGTTAATTTTTTATCAGTCTGTTTTTGATCTTTATAAATCTTATTCACATTTATATAGATTTTATTTGCAAGACTTATTAATCTTTTAAGATGTGTAGATAAAAGGATTACTAGAATATCAAAACAAGAAAAAGAACAGCTGGTTTTTATGCATGAATTTTATGAGGAACAAGAGATTATTGTTCTTAGGTATCTTAGGAAAATAATGTATGAAAAGAGGTTACTAGTTGATCTTGCTTGAAGCATGTAGTCTTGTTGGTCATTCAGAAGCTGCATAGTCTGGAAAGTCTTGCAAGAAATGAAAAGTAATTGAAGAAGAATCAATAGAAACAAAAAGATAACATTCAACTTCAACGCATTTCCTAAAATAAAAAAGGAAATACACTTGCTACAATGACGATAAATTGATGGCTAAAATAAAGATTCATTTTAAAACTAATTACCCCACCCCCTCTCTGCTGCAATTGTTTGGTTCTTTGTTATTCAATAAGTTACGAAAAGCACATTCACTATTTTTTTTTTTACAAAGTTGCTAAATGAATAACATGATTTATTTCAATGGCATAAATAAATAAATAAATAAATACAACAAAAACAGAAAAAAAATAAATGACAAATATTTTTTGTTTTAATCAATACAAGGAATATGAAGAAGAAAAACTTAAGAAAATATAAAATTTAATAGCATGCCAACCTGTTTAGGGTTATTTTATATTCACATTTTACATTCAGTTGTTTAAGAGTTTTATGCACAGTTATATGATATCAAGTATTCCTATCTAATACAAATAACTTGTAGAGTTATATAGCTTCAAGTAACTAATGATAACTCTTATTAAACAACTATAGCTTCAAGTAACTCTTCTTAAAACAAATGATTTATAGTTATATGGTATCAAGTATTCTTATCTAATTGGAATAATTTTTAAACAGCTATTTGACCTACATATGGAACTCTAACAAGTATTACCACTTTGGGTCAAAGTGAACCTGAGAGTAATAGCAATAAAGAAGTATTCCACTCTTCCCAGAGCTCTAGAACTATCAAATGAAGTTAAGTGTCATACCAGGACACTCCCCTTTGGGTGGGGGATCTTACTTCTCTGCAAAGGACAGTCTTACTGTTAGCGTGATCAATAAATAAGATCAACTATTTCTCTTCTTATCTTATTAAGAATAGAATATAGAAAGAAAAGTCTTGTTCAAAACAAAAATTATCACTTCCCATTATATCAGTGCTAATTGAGCCACACAAATATCAATTTATGTAATCATAGCAAAATATTTCCTAGTGTAAAAGTATTACACATGAAAATGTGATACTGAAGATTAGATTGCAGAAATCAATGTGAATACAAGTAAAACAAATGAGAGAAAAGTGTCACAAAATCAGGTGTATAATGAATTTTAAGTGACAGGTAATTGAGATCACACAAGCTTAAATTATCAAAATAGATAATATTTAATTTTGAAGAACTTGTAATTCATACAAAGTGAAATAGAAGAGAAGGATCTTTATCGGTGGAGCTTTTTATACTATTAGCAATAATCTCTTGATAATTCAAAAAACACTGCAAGGATAAACAGATCCTAATTTCAGAAAATATTTCCTGCTCTTCAATAATAGTCAATACCAGATTAACAGCTATTTACCTTGTCATCAGCTTCCAAAATCTTTTTAAAAAATCAAATAATTACATAAATAAAAAATAGATAATAGAAATGAACTGATAAAAAAAAGAATTTACAAATTTTATTCAATGTGTATTCTTACATCCCTCCCCACACATGCCAATCAATTTTCTTAAATCTTAATTACCTTATGTATTTTAATTAAAAAGACAAAGGAACAGTGGAATGAACCTATGCAAGAAAGAAATATTAGAAAATGTCTCCTTTTGATGACATTAAATCAAGTTTATTTCACTTTTTTTAAATCAACTCTATCTATATTACAAAAATTCTACCATCTAGAGATTTTGATTGGCAAAAAAGAAATCAGTGGTTACTCTTCCCTATTCAATCATTAAGACTTGAGGAATATATCTTTTCTATTATTGTTGGATGACAGAGACATTTGAGGTGCAGTTATGTCCAGGGAGAAAGAGTAGACATTTTTTTTTTTTTTTTTAAAGACTGAATTTTTGATTAAGTGATATAAGATAGAAAAAAAAGAAGAAATCATTTAGCTACAATGGATCAGCAATGTATTATTTTGCTTACATATTTTGTGAACATACACACACACATCATTGGAACAATCAAATGGATGAGGTTTTTAGTTTTTATAAAGTCCTTTATTCTTGTAGTTACAAGTTCTCAACCTCTATTGTAAAAATACTATATATATATATATATATATATATATATATATATATATATATATATATGACTAATTTTTGTCTCATATCTTATAGATTTGTTTGAACAAAATAAAAATTCAATGGAAGAAGGGTTTAAATAAATAAATAAATAAAACGAAAAAATAAAGGCCTGAATAGAAATTCATCATCCCAACACGTAAAGTAACATTTTATATCAAGTAGCTAAATATACAATTAACAACCCAACCCTTTTTTTATTTGCTGGTTTTCAAAGTAATTGCATTCCATCCACACAGTGCATTGATTTCAGTATCAGTCTGAAAGAGCCAATCCTCATGAGTTGGTTAACAGTCTTCTCCTAAGCACTCCAAAAAAGGAAAAAAAAAAAAAAAAAAAAAAAAAAAAAAATCAACTCATTGAGTCAAATCAATTACAAATCGAAATACCAGACTTACATAATTCATGACTTGTTCCAGAACCAGAGAAAAACCTGTCTATTTTGTATTCCTTCAACAAATGATAAATCAATAACAATTTGCAAATTAAGATCTCCCAAATTTGAATGAGCCATTTCAATAAGTAATTTCATTATATATTTCAACAACAATTGTTATTATAGGGAGAGTGAAATCAATCTATCTTAAGGCCATAATAATAGCTTACAATAATGTTCAAGCAACCATCAACCTCAGTTGTGAATTGCACTTAATTGTAATAAACAACATACATCAAATAAGAACAAGTAAAATAAATTGGAAAACCATGAGTGCTGTGTGTATTGCCAGTTCATTTGATTCTTGAGGTTCTATTAAATGTAAACATCAGATTCCAGTAAAACTTCACATTAAATTTTTGTATCCAAGTTTTCAAAAGAAAAACAAGAAATATTGACTTTTTTAAAGTAAATAAAATCATGGTCATTAAATTAGAAGATTTTTGACTAGAAACAAAAATGATAAAGTCACCTTCATATCTGTCACCACCTAATTGACAAATACAGTATAGCTAGGAGTCCTACCCAATATCAATTTCTTCAAAAGAAATTAAAATCAATAATGAATCAGAACTAAAATACAGTTTCTCAGTTCATGTCTTGTTTATTTCTTGAAACATAATTGAAATAATACAAAAACAAACAGAAATACATATACTGAATTCAAAATGAAAAGCTAGCCAACATTTAATTATTTATCAATATTTAAATCATTTACTCTAGATATTGCTTTAACCTCAGAAAGAAAAATACTGAAGACTGAAATACTAAGTATATGAGAGAGAGAGAGAGAGTAAAGACAATAAAACAGTTAATAGAAAGAAAAAAAATGAAAATATTCAGATGATTCCAGAGTTTCTCTCAAAGGAGTAATGGTTAGCAAGCTTATCTTGTAGACCAATTACACTGGTCAACACAATTTTTCATGCCAAGAAACAAAACACATTTTTTAGTTAATTTAATGGTGCTGTTTCCAAAAATGACCTCAGATATTCAAGGTTAGCTACAGTTTTTACTCTACGGTAATAGCTCATTTTTGAAAAAAAAAAAAAAGATCAATTTACAATCTTAGCTGATCATAAAATTTAGTTAATAAAGGTCATAGAAAGTCATCAATTTTCAGGCAGACTGAGCAATTTATGTCTGCTACCTGAAATAAACTATTTTTTTTTATAAAAATAAGTGTTTTTGAGTCAAAAAATTTAAAACTGAAGCACCAATTTTTTCCAATTTATCACCAAAATTCAAATCAACTGAAACTTTATATGTAATAGACTTTAACACCCAATGATTAAGATGACAAAAAAAAAATGAAACCCTAAAATTTTATGTTTGATATTCATAAATTTATCCTATCACTTTTGTCTCTTCTCTATGGAAGTAAACTAAGCATATTGGGAGTTTTTGTTTTCACAGGTGGAAAGAAACTCCAACTAAAGACATCCCAAATGAATGCACCTATTCCTTTGTACACGATGAACATCATGAAAATAGTTTCACCATTATATCAGGAAATTATGAAGGATGATGAATTTGTTAATTTAATGAATAACTTTGAATTATATGCTTGGACATCATTTGCTGAAAAACTTCTTAGGCAACTGCCAGGCTGGAAACTACAAGGAGTTAATGGAAAAGCTGTTGAAAAGCCTAAAGGACAAAAGCACTAATATGAGTATTAAGGTTCATTTTTTACACAGCCATCTAGATAAATTTCTGGACAATTGTGACAATGTGAGTGATGAGCAAGGAGAATGATTCCATCAGGATATCATAACATTAGAAGAGTGCTACCAGGAATAGTGCAACAAATGAATGATAGCTGACTACTGGTGAAATATCAAAAGGGATTTAAATAACATTGAACACGACAGAAAATCAAAAAAGAGAAAATTTTTCCCATAGTTCTAAGTTCATGGAGGTTTTATTTCTACTGTTTATCAAATGATTTGATGAAAATACTTGTTGGTCTCAGTATATTCAATCATGTTGTTTTTAAAGGCTTAGGGTCTGATTGTTATTGCAAAAATAGTATTTCTCAATAAGCAGACCCATATTTATTGGTTTGAATACAAATTGAGAGGTTTCTATGATTTTACTTTGAGAAATATTACCATCAGTCAATATTATATATATATATATATATATATATATATATATATATATATATATATAAAACAAATGAAAAAAATGATTTTTTTCAAAAAATGAGGCATTTCTATACAGTAAACAGGGTAGCTAACCAAGAAAAAGTAAGGTCATTTTCAGATTCAGTACCCTTAGATTAGCTAGAAAAGATGTTTGGTGCCTCGACATTACATTTCAAGTTTTTTTTTTGTTGACCAGTGTTATTGCTGCTATGAGTTTGCCACATACTTGCGAACTTGTACCAGACTCATCCTACCATAGTTAATTTCAATATTCTGATAATACAATCATCCTTCTTCAGATCAACATTTTATAAAAAATACTCATTAATATTATATTGTTTACCAGAGACACATCCTCGTACTTTGGCCTAGAATCAAACTACAGAATATAAAATATGCAGATGAAAACAGTTATTTCAAAGAATATAAAATCTAATACTTTCTTAAATATGAATACAAAATAAGAAAACCAAACTTAAATGTCTTATTTATTGTAATATACTTAATTTCATTCCTACATGTACAGATACTACATTCTAACCCTAGCACAAGTTACAGACAAAAAAAAAAAAAAAAAAAAAAAAAAAACACTGTTCACAGACAGATACTGCTAATTGACTTCAGAGCAACAGCAAATTCTATTTAAAAAACCATCAGAATTTGAAGTCACATGATAAAGATATATATAAACAAATCCACTTTTCATTATCTTTAAAGATAAAAAATGGATTTGTTTTTTTGTTTTTTGGTGGGGGCTTAGTGATGTAAATGTTAAAAATTATATTTGAGCTATTTCTTCTTTATCAAGATGAAAGGAACTATCAACTGGCGTGAGAAATTTGGGTATTTCATATGAAAGTTAAATTTTAAGTCAGCTATCAAGGAAATTGAACATTTTGAAAAAGGAAAAAAATCAACAGAAACTTAAATTTATATTTCAAAAAGATAAAGCTAAAAAAATTGCAGGAAAGATTCTAAAGAGTAAAATTTCTTTTAAATCCTAGAATTTGCAAATAAAACAATAGAAAATTTCAAACTATTGTTCATTCTTCTAAATGTGTTGAGTCATTAAAGATTTTAGATTTTTTAAATGAAAAGTTAGCTTTTATATTTATTGAAATAATGCCTTAATAGTGAATACATAAATATTTGAGTGTTGTCATGTATACAAAATGATAATATTTGCTAATGATGTTATTATTCATTTGGTCAATGGAGTTGATGATTGGACTCAAGTGCTTAAAATTATTCTTCTCAATTTGAAATCCATTCACCAAAATCATCCGATAAAAATGTCTCTTGGATGTTGGAAACTAACTAATCAATTATACCTGTGCTTTCAATCATTTCAAAAATCTATAACTATAGATAAAATAGAAATTATTAGTTTTCAATTTTCAAACATACATTGAGAGACAGAAATTTAGAGGGAAAGAGAATGTTCCTTATCCAGAAATTATCAAGCAATAATAATCTCATAACTACTTGAAAGAAGATGTAATTTATGTCTGAGATGTCAAAAACTCAGCTTATATTGAGTTCAGTGTCCAACCAGTATGGGGGTTGGCCAGGTAATGTCAATTTTCTTTGAAATAACTTTTCCAAATTTAAATTGTTCAACCCTTTTTTTTGGTGGTCAGAGGGCTGGATCTGCCCTCTCAACTCTAACCAACTTTAATATGTATCTCTCACCCATATCTTGTATCAGTCTTAGAATTCCCTTATTCCTCCCAACTCTCTATGTTGAACTTGGCATTTTGTTTTTCATAATGCCCCACCCCTACAGAAAATTTTTTTTTCTTTTTTAAAGATGAGGCTGGATTATTTTGAGTATTTGAACTATTGTCTTCATTTTTATTGGTTGGTTGGGTTTAATGGCATATCAACCTCTATAGGTTATTTAATGCCAAAGCCTGTTTACACATGTGTACGATTTGCAACACATAATTTAATCATACCATACTAAAACTATACAACTCATTTACTTGCATACGAGTAAGTATTTGCGAGTATTTCTATGTGACATTAGGTTATTTAGTGATGATAGTGTTTTTTTGTTTTTGTTTCTCACTACTATTTCTACCAACACAAGCATAAATCTATTCAGCAATAATTTGCTTTCTGTTGATTATTTTGTTGTGTTTTCGGGATTGTAACCAAATCTATATTTTCTGGTACAACCCGGTCTCTTTCAAGAACGACAAGACATTATCCATGTGGACGTTCTCAAATAAGTCCTTCATGGAATTTGCGTGGAAATAGCGCTTTCTGGTGTCATTAAAAACTTTACACTCAAGGAGAACGTGTTTGATTGTACAGGGCGTTTGGCATGTCAAGCACTGTGGTTGCTGTTCTTGCTTGAGTATAAAAGAGTGCGTAAGTCTGCTGTGACCAATACGCAATCACGTTATTGTTACTTGCTCTTTTCGCAAGGCTGGGTGCCATTCTCCCAAAAAGGGTTTGACCTGAAATAGTTTATTGCTAGTATTTCTATTCCAGCGTTGTTGCCATTTTTTATGGAGGAAATTATTTATTTTCGGTTTCAGATCGGTGTATGGGATGTTGTACTTTTCAGGGGTCAAATCTAAAGCCGATTTTGCTGCCGCGTCTGCTCTATGATTTCCTCTCACCCCAATGTGGCTTGGAATCCAACAAAAAACGATTTCTTTGTTTAATGTTGAGTGTAGTCTGCAAAGTAGTTTGACAATAAGTGGGTGCTTTAGTTTTTTGTTGTTTAATGATAATAGGACAGAGAGCGAGTCTGAGAATATGATGAATTTTTTGTGTTTTTCTTTCGAGATAATGTCGAGAGCCAAGTCTATTGCACAGGCCTCAGCTGTGAAAATAGAACTATCCTTTGGCAGAGCTTTTGTTTTTATTATTTTGTTTAAGACTGCTGCACATGCTGTTTTATTGTGGTCTTTGGATCCATCTGTATAGATACATAGGTAGTTGGGGTACTGTTGGAGGATATTTTGATGTTTTTCTTGGTAGGTGAAGGGATGTGTCTTTGTTTTATGGAGTTGATTCAGTTGAAGGTTAACTTTTGGATTTTTAATGATCCAAGGTGGTATTTGTGGCAAGGTGCTTTTATGGATATTATCTTGAGGAATGCTGGCTTTTTTGAGAATAGGCTCTATACGGAGGCCAAATGGTCTAATTGATTTTTCTTTTTGGTCGAAATATTTTCTGTATTTTGGATCAAAGGTGCAGTCATATGCATAGAGGGAGAAGATTTAAGTTTGGTGTAATATTGGAGGGCTAATTTTTCACTTCTGATCTGAAGAGGTGCTTTGTGAGCTTCGGTGTATAAGCTGTCAATTGGAGAAGTTCTAAATGCGCCTAATACCAGTCGTAAGCTTCCATGGTGAATAGGGTCAAGTTGTTTCAGATATGATTTCCTGGCAGATCTATATACGAAAATGCCATAGTCGAGTTGAGAGCGGAGAAGAGTTCTATATAACTTAATTAGAGTTTGACGGTCAGCTCCCCACTCTGTGTGGGCAACGACTCGCAGAAGTTGTTGGGCACGGGTTGATTTGTTTTTTAGGTATTTTATGTGTGGGATGAATGAAAGTTTTTTATCGAATATTATGACGAGGAATTTGTATTCATTAACGACTGGTATTTCGGAGTCATCAATTTTTAGGAGAGGGTCATTGTGCATTTTCCTTAGAGAGCAAAAATGCACACATTTAGTTTTTGACTTGGAGAACTTGAATCCATTTTCTCTTGCCCATTTATTTACTTTGTTTAAGTTTAGTTGAAGTTGTCGCTCTACTATGTTCATATGAGTGGCCCGATAGCATATGACGAAGTCGTCGACGTAGAGAGCACAGTCGATTGAGGGGGTTAGACATTTGACAATGTTATTGATTTTTATGGAGAAGAGAGTAACGGAAAGGATGCTGCCTTGCAGAACACCCTCCTCTTGATGTTGTGAGTTTGAAAGGGTAGATCCCACGCGTACCCTAAATGTTCTTTCGAAGAGAAAGTTTTTTATGAACATCGGCAGTCTTCCTCTTAAGCCTAGATTATAGAGGTCCCGCAAAATACCATACTTCCACGTAGTGTCATAAGCCTTCTCTAAGTCAAAAAATACTGCCGTCAGATGTTGTTTTCTTATGAACGCTTCTCTGGTGAAGGTTTCTAGTCGTATCAAATGATCTATGGTTCCTCTTCTTTTCCGGAATCCTGTTTGCATATTTGTTATTAGACCATTTGTCTCGAGATACCACGTCAGTCTACTATTTATCATCCGCTCCATCGTCTTACAAAGGCAGCTAGTCAATGTGATGGGTCGATAATTCTGCGGGTTCGATGTATCTTTGCCTGATTTGGGGATCGGGACAATTATTGATTGTCTCCATGTTTCTGGGAAAATACCGTTCACCCAAATATTATTATATAGCTTTAGTAGGCATTTGACCGATTCATCTGGTAGCTGTTTGAGGAACTCGTTGTGTACTTCATCAGGACCGACAGCTGAGTGGTTGGATTTTTTTATGGAGTCCACTAGTTCAGTTAGGGTAAATGGCTTATTGTATTCTTCGGAGTTATTTGAAGAGAACTTTATTTTTTTCTTTTCGAGGGTGGGTTTGATTTTATAGAATTCTGTGTTGAATTGGCTGGAGGAGTTTTTAGAAAATGTTTCTGCAAGAAGATCTGCTATGGCCTTTTTACCTGTTATTTTGTGGTTTGTTACGGAGAGGTGTTTTAGTGGAGTTGATTGTTTTTTACCGGCTATTTTTCGAATCATGAGCCAAACCGTTTTGATGTTAGAAGAGGTACTTAGCTTGCTCATGTAATTTTGCCAGGATTTTTTCTTGGCTTCTCTGATGATTTTACAGGTTTTAGCTCGGTGGAATTTAAAAGAGATTAAATTGGAGGTTGTGGGTTCAGTGTTGAATTCCCGCAAAGCTGCTCGTCGTAGGCGAATAGCCTGTTTACATTCTTTGCTGAACCAAGGTCTGTCTCGTTTATGAATTGTTGTTATGTTATGAATGTTTTAGCTATATTTATAAGTTTTTTTGAGAATTTGGGAATAGTTTCGGTATTGTTTACTATGAGGTGCTTCTGACATTGAGAGCGAAATTCTTCCCAGTTAGCTTTATTCAACCTCCACTGGGGAAGGTCGTCGTCTTGAGGGTGCAAACTCTCGAGTCCAATTGGGAAATGGTCGCTCCCGCATGTGTCCTCATACACCCTCCAGGTGAAATCAAGGAACAATGAAGTGTCGCAGAGGGTTAAATCAATGGCTGAGTAGGTAGCAGATGATGGTGTTGGTGATTTTTTGTTGAATAGGCAGAGATTATAATTGTTAATGATATTTTCAAGAGTTTGGCCTTTGTGGTTTGTGCTTCTACAGCCCCACATGGTGTTATGGCTGTTAAAATCGCCAAGTAGAATAAAAGGTGTGGGTAGTTGCTGTAATATGTTGTTGATTTCACTTTCATTTATGGCATCGTGGGGCGGAATATATAGAGAGCAGATATTAATTGTTCTGTGTAAAGTCACTTTGACAGCTATTGCTTGGAGTTGAGTGTTGAGGTGGATTTTGCTTTGAGGTCTGTCATTCCTAATAAGGATTGAGATACCACCCGAAGCTCTATGACCGGTATTGTTGATGAAATTGTAACTTTGGTGGTTTTTTATTGTGATATCATCATTAGTTTTCAGAAATATTTCTTGAAGGCAGACAATGGCAGGTTGTTGTTGAGTCATCAATAAGAGCAGTTCGCTCCTATTGGCTTTGATTCCGCGGCAGTTCCACTGGATTATTTTGTGGTTCATTGTTAGGCCTTAGATCTGGACTGTTTGATCGTTTATTTTTATGGCCTTTATGTTTATGTACTTGGGGGCTGTTTTCTGTTTCCATCTTTTCTAAAATTTTTAATTTGTTACTTGCATCAACATTTTCATTTAGTTTTGGATTAATTTTTGGCTTGTCTTTTTGTAGTTTCTTGTTTGGAGAGGTATCTGTAGAATTGGGTGGTCTTATTTGGGATCTCCTATCTTTTGGTCTTGTTTTAGAAGGGGATTTCTCCGTGACACATTTAGTTGGTGGTGTGGTTGGTGATAGCTCCATGCTCTTTTCTACATCGGTCTTAACCGTGGAGGTGTGTGAGTGTGCAGGTGTCTTCACTTTGTCTGCTACAAGATCTGCCTTTGTAGTTGGTGTCTCTGAAATTTTGTTAGTATCAAGGGAGGCTCTGATTTCATTGATATAGCCTTCCCAGTCGCCCGGCTCCAGCTGAATCAATTTTTTTACTATCCTCTCATAATTATACTGGGTTTTATTGTGCTGGACAGCTTGAGAGTAGGTTGTGGTCTAAGATCCTACTATCATTTTCCGCGCTTCATTGAATGGGATGTTGTTCTTGTGTTTGATTCCCAGTATTTCTTTTTCTAGTTTCCAACTTTCACAGGATCGTGCATAGACGGGATGATCACCTCCACAATTCGCACACTTATACGGATTGTTGCAATTGCCAATATGGTGGTCAGGATCTTGTTGTGCACATTTGCCACATACTTTTCGACCTCTACAATTATCTTGGTGATGGCCGTATTTTTAGACAATTGTAGCAACGCAATGGATTGGGTATGAATTGCTCAACTCTCTCCATTGTGTAGCCTACTTTTATCCTCTCCGGTATTTTGGGTTGGTCAAATGTCATTATGTAGGTGTTTGTTTCAATGAGTTTACCCTCTTTTTTGATTGAAACTCTTTTTACTTCTGTAACACCTTGTTTCTTCATTTCTTTTTTTATTTCATCAATTGTGCATAATGACAATTCCTTACTTCTTACAACCCCTTTACTTATGTTCAAGGATTTGTGAGGGTAAGTTTTAACATTTATTGTGTGGAATTTCGTCATTTTCAGTAGGAAATCGGCATTTTTCCTTTTATCTACTTCAACGAGCAAAGTTTGATTTTTTAGTTTTTTTACGTGGACGGGCGTCATATTACTAGATATTACCTTTTCAATTAAAAAAGGTGATAAGTTTGTTATTGGTGTTTCCGTGGATTCAATTATTATGAATCTGGGGAAACTTGCCACACCTTCGTAGTCCGATTCAGTTTCCGTTAGGGAACGTTTCAGTTTTTTTGATGAAGAAAAAGCCATGATTGGTAATTGTTGTTCACTGGTCCTATGCTCCACCAGCCACCATGGACTCCAACTTGAGAAGGGAATGAACCAAGGGGTCAACCCATTCGCTTTGGCTGAGACGGGGATACAAAACCAGTATACTCATGCAAAGAGTATGATTCTGAGCCTCTGCTAAATTATGCTTTTTTAAAAAACAACAATCTCACAGCGGTCATAAGTCCTACCTCAGCACAATTGACCCTCAGCCCCCACCTTCTAGCACATATGGAAAAAAGAGGGTTGGAAATAGTTCCGCAAAAGTAGATCGAATAGTTCCACAAGAGCAGATTGTATGATACGATCGAGAAAGTAAAAAAAACAAAACCACATATGTGCTAGGGCATGTCGGGACCAGCTGATTGATCGGATCGGGCCCAATCCGACCGCCCGTCAGACCAAGTAAGGGCCAAAGTGATGTGTTGCAAGCCATTGACCACTCTGTCACCGGATCAATGACTGCTCAACCACCAGGGATCCGTCCTAGCGCCTTACGGGTCGCCACCCATGGCCAACAGGTGGCCTCATTGGGGGGGGGTCTTACCCCTCTGCAGAGGTGCAGTCAGCGTATTCTACAGCCCCAGCCGACAGGGCGTTTCATTTTTATTGGTATATACACAACATTTCAGCCAATGTAATGTGCCCTTTGGCTTCCTTCAGGTGTTTCTTGTCCAACTTGGGAACTTTCATATCAAAGTTTTGTGACAGCCAAAATGTTGTGTATATAACAATAAAGATAAGGACAATAGATCAAGTAAACAATATAAACAACAACTTAGCTGTTTAAAAAGAAAGGTTTGTAAGGCATGTTTTTCAAAGGCAAAACTGATTCAAAAAAGATGAAACATTATCAGCTTTTTACTTGTTAATTTATTTTATTCATAGTCAACCCACACATAAGGCTTAGGCAATTTGAGTTTGATACCAGTAGCCAACAGAAGCAAAAATGTAGTTTGAAAGAAAATCTATTCAGTTGATTTAAACTATATAACTTAAAATTACAAATATGGAAAGAAACTGGAAGTCTTTTGATGATTTTTGTAAGAAATTCTAATTTTAGAAAAAGGTCAGTGCAAGTAGAGAAATCAAATTTGTACTTAATTAAGATATTAATGGAGTCAAATAGGTTAATGAGACAATAGTTTTAACAATGCAGAATTACAAAAAAAAACAAAAAATAGAACTATATTTAGCAATTCATAAGTTGCAATATTTGGATACATGCTAGTTTGTGGTGTGTATATAATGTAACCAAAGCAGTTGAAGCTATGGAAAATACTTAATGTGGTTAGTAGTGTCATGGTTTTTGGCACACTAACACATTGTGCATTGCTTCACTCCATTATGGTTGAAGAAGTTTCACTCAGGTTACAAAAACCTCAATAATCAAGCAAGTTCAGGTAGATCTAAAATCATGGATTCTGTGGCTGTGCTCCCAGGCATAGAAACAAATCCAGCAAGTAGCACTTGAAGAATGTCATGGGAGCTTGACATCTCACAATCCAGTGTGGTTAATCACCATCAAAAGCTGCTAAATTACCAAAATATAACAAAACTTTTGACTCATATTGGTACTTTGAAAGATAAAATTTGTTCCTGAATACAATGTATTATTTCTTAATTGCTTGTGTTGTAAAAGTATAGAAAGTGGCCATTATTTCCTTCAAATTTTGACTTTGTGCCTTGGATAAGGAAATTTAGAAATCAAGTTAATTTCTCAGTAAAAATGGGTACAGACTTACACATTTTCATTTACATAATGTCTAAATAAAATAACATATTGTCACGTGGTCTACCACTGAGAGGAGAGAAATAAGGAATTTCTACTACCCCTCCGTGTTTGAATTAGCAGGCCACCAAAGACTGACTGTTAAAAGAGAAATAAGGAATGTAGGTCAACTTCAGCCTGCCGTTGAAGGAAGAAAAGAATGTGGGTTAAGCTATCTGTACCCCATAACCTTGCCTGGGTGAAAGAGATAGTAGTCCTAACGAACTGCCAGGGAAAGGAAGAAAAAAGGCTAAATGAATGGCCAGAACCCTAAAGCGGAAGTAGCCCCTTTTTCCGTCAGCGGAAATAGGGATAAAGAAAATCAGTTTTGAAGACAGAGATCGTCATGAACCGATGGGGCGAATCTTGTGCCAAACTCCGGGCGAAGAACCAGAACCGGGATTTGCAGGACAGTAGTTGAGATGATAAGATATATTGAAACTGTCGCCGAAATTACCGGGGGAAAGTGGAAAGAATCTTGAACAAGAAGAACCTATGCCTTCAAGCCAAAGCTACATATATAAAATCCCGCTAGCCCGTAAAAGAGAAAATACTCTCCGAAGGAACCCGTCAAAAAGTTAAGTACTGCAATTACATATTCTCTCTCTCTCTCTCTCTCAATTTAAAGAAAGAAGAAAGAAAAAAAAAAGGAAGAAAGACATTTATATTTATGTATTATCCGCTGATAATATAGCTGACACGTTGAATATGTATGTCCGCATATATATAAAAACCTTGTCATATTTTAATGTCCCCACATGTTGAAATTTATTGTGTTGTCTGCCTGTCAAGTTGTCTATTTCAAGTCTGTTTTCAGCGTCGTTCGCCTCATGTTATTCTCACCTAAATTGTCCTATTCTTTCCTTTAAAAATATTATACGGGAAACCGGAATTGTTGACTACTATAGTTAATATTATTATATCAAAACCTAAAGGCTCATATCTTCCATTATCCTAGGGGTAGGAAGAACTGGTGGGTGGGTGTGTTAACGTGAAGTTTGGAAACCCCTTGCCAGCGGCGGTCAGTCTAGCCCCAAATTAACCCCAACATAATCTGCCAGTTTCCCTACGCCCAAAAAGGGAATCTTAACTGGAACTTATTTTGCGAGGGATCAAGTGCCAGGCCGCCCTGTCTTCACGAGTGCGAAAAATAAACTCCCCGTTTGGCGATAATGATATTTAAATGCACCAGTTCCCATACGCTTTTAAATGGTTGCTCATCCAGGGATCTTCAATATTTTAATTTGCCGTCACAATATGAATCAAAATTTACACTGGAAAAAAAAGTTTAGTTTTCCTAATGTTATCAGGAAAAGTAGCTAGTACATTGAAAATAAAACTCTCATAGAAGGCTTATATGGTTTGAATAAAAAGGAAATAAGACAATTGATTTGAATAATAGAAACATAAAAACTGACAAAATGCAAAACATTAAATCCCCCCCCATATTTCCTTATGAAAATAAATGTATCTAATTGGCATTATTACAATGAAAACATCAAATGAAAGTAAATCAAAATAAGATTTCACTACAGGTAAGTACCATACAAGCTTTAAAAAAGACTTTTTTTAAATAAATATACAATGTCTTTATCTTTAGAGAATTAGGATAAATGCTTTTTATATATTTACATCTTCAAATTAAACAGTAATGAATAATCAGTGATTATTTGAGGATGCAAAATATAACTAAATTTGTTTTCAAAAGGAATTTCATTCAAATTGATTCTTTGCTTTTCTCTCCTAACTGGATTAGAAATTACTTGAAGGTTAAAAAACAAAGCAAAACAAAAGAAATAACACACACACACAATAATCAAACAAGATAATTATTGTAAACAAATGATCAAAAATATATATTACAATAATGGCATCTTAAAAATCAAAAAGATTGTCTATTTGTTTTTGTTAAAAGAAAATTCTCATTCAGGATTGGGACTGATCATTAAGAGTGGCAAAAGGTTTTAATTTTAGTGCAACTGAATCTCTTCAATCAATTGAATAGCTTTCACTGTATAACAACAAATGGTAAATATGCTTTAGATTTATTCAAGGTTCCTCTTCAACATATAAGGAAAAGTTTAAAAAAAAAAAAAAAAAAAATTTCTGGATTATTTAAAGAATACCAATTTGACATTCATGTAAATTGTAAGAGAATGCACTCAGATTTTCAGTGGAGTTCTACAGTTAGGAAATCAATCCTTAAGGCTAGCATCATTATTACAATACAAGTTGATTGTGGTATCAATAATCCTGTTGTAAGTGCTTACGAGCTTCAGATAATGGTTTGGTTTATTTGTTTAATGGCATATCAACTCCTTATCAGATAATTCTGAAATCTGATCTATTTGTAAATCATAACTATATTTTCACTGTTTCATTGCACATTTTTGTTTTTATTTTATTTTTATTTATGTATAATCATTTGTTTGCACATAGTTATATGATATCAAATATTCTATCTAATACAAATAATTTGCACTAAGTTGTATTGTTTTAAGTATTCCAATCTAATGCTAATAATTCATACACAATTATATGGTTCCAAGAAACTACTTGTATTTAATAATAAACACTTGTTTGCACATAGTTATATGGTTTTCAGCATTCCTATTCAATACTAATAATTTTCAAACAGATCTATTTTACCCATACATGGGTACTACCATTCTGTGCCAAAGTTCACCTGGGAGCAATAGCAATGAAGGGTTACTCCACACTTCCCAGAGCTTCAGAACATGAACCTCAACACTGAATGCAGTTTAGTGTCATCCTCAAAATACCTCTTTGGAAAGGTAGGGGTCTTACCACACTGCAGAGGATGTAAATGGTACATTCTAAGCCTCACCAGAACAAAGCTGCAAATGAAAAATTACAAACCCTTCCACCAAAGAAACTTTTTGCCACACTCAATTTTACTATTAGTTTCTCAGGATCAACATTTAAAAGGTTTGGTTTGCTTTGTTTTTTAATGAGATATCAACCATTGTAGGTTATTTGATGCCAAATCCAGTTTATACACATATATTAGATATATATGACTTGTCAACAAAGTTAAATGGTTCCAAGTATTGCTATGCATCACTAACAATTCTATAAAACATCAGTAATTTGTTTACACACAGTTAAATGTAAAAACAGTTCTATTTCAAACGATTTGATTTCGCATAAGTCATTTGTTTGCACTGTTTAAATGTCAAACAGTTCTATTTGACCCATAGATAGGACCCTATCAGTTGCTACTACTCCAGGTCAGAGTGGACCTGGGAGCAATGGCAATGAAGAGATACTGCATATTCCCCAATTATTGGAGCTTCACCATCAGATTGTTTAGGGTCATATCCAGGACACTTGTTGTGTGTATGTGTGAAGGTCTTACAACCCTGCAGAGATGCAGTTGGTGTATTCTACAGTCTCAGCTGACTGGGCTGACATTTAAAAGAGAGTCTTCACCATTAGATCAAATAATCTTGAATGAGATACAGGACTTATCAACCATAAAAAGAAAACATTAACAAAATATAAATTTTTGAAAATGAGATATTTTTAATCTGATGAGTTATAAGAGTTTGAAAGGAAAAGTTTGCATAAACAACCAGGAAAAATATTTGGGCATATTACCATGGTAATCACTGAATGGAGGCACTCTTAGCTTAACAATCATTGTCATAGAAAATGGAATGGGTAACTCATGTTCAAAACCTGAATTATGCTGTTTCCATTTCACTTCATGCATGCCAATGCATTAGGAAAAGGCATGAATCCATTTCTTCTCTCCCCCTCAGCAATAGTAGGGCAGACTGTTTCTTTAACCTTGGTTAGACAACCAGTCTAGAAGGAAAACTAGCTTTATTCCACTTCAAGATTAACCATATGTTGTCTTACCTGTGGTGGAGGGGTTGGGTAAATACAACCAATGTAATCATACAAATTACATAAAAAAATTACTCTTATTCTTAACTCTTGCAACCTCAAAACTTTAGAAAAACCTTACAAGAAAAGTTTTATAAACAGCAACATTTATCTTTATTTGGTAAACAGGTGATAACAAAGGCAAAAATGTTTATGCTCAAAAAGTTTTTCATAGCAATTATTCAATAAATTCAGCTACTCTGATGCTAATGCAGATTCTGTCAATAGGGTTTTAGGTTTTCAAAATACCTTTTACTTTTTCATAATATCTATTTCTACTTGCTAAATAACAAACTGGCATCAAAAAGATAATCATTAAAACATTAAAAAGAAAAAAAAATAAAGATATAAAATTGTTCATTTCATTTGAAATGAAATTCTATAAACAAACTCAAGGTTGGTAAATTTAAGCACATTCATCATAATAATGATAATCATAAAACATTACTTATCTATATTGCTTAGTTTGAAAGAAAAGATTTTCAAATATTAATTGCTCGATACAAACTTTTGATTACAAAATTGAAAAAAAAAAAAAAAAAGATTTTTATTTCATCCTTTTACTTTTGACAGTATTTTCTTTACCAATGAGTGTTGCTTTTTTTCTTCAAGTTGATAAGAAACTTTAAAGCAATCTTATAAGTAACTTACCTTCAGGTGACTCCTCCTGCATATAAGATCCAGTCAAATAACGGTGTACCAAAGCAGACTTGCCACTTTGCACACTGCCAAGAATACCCTGCACAACAACAAAAAAAAACAAAAAAACTTAGTGATATTTTCAAAAGTAGATATACTTGAACAATAATAAGATGTAAGTTTTAATCAAAGAAATGACCTTTAGTGTAATAATTGTAAATACATTAAAAAAAAAAAAAAAACAGATTTTGTTTACAAAGAGGTGGAAAAATAGAAGACTTGGAAATAATTAAAAATAAAAGATGATTTATTAAAAATATATCATCATTTCTTAAATTAACAATGTGTGGCTTACATGTCAAAGTCATAAAGGATTTTAATCATCAAAACAAAAATTAAAAGCAATGAGGGAGTTAATGCATTCCTAATATTCTTAAAAAAGAAATGTTAATATATCCAACTAAATATCTGACCTTGATCAAAATCCAACGGTCTTTGACCTAAAACTCACAATTAGTAACTTTTTTCCAGGTGAAATTGTAACGAAAGCAGTTGACATTTCAATACTAAAGAATCATTTTTAGATGAAC
Organism: Sepioteuthis lessoniana; assembly: GCA_963585895.1. Taxonomy (NCBI): domain Eukaryota; kingdom Metazoa; phylum Mollusca; class Cephalopoda; order Myopsida; family Loliginidae; genus Sepioteuthis; species Sepioteuthis lessoniana. The sequence continues at coordinate 57,882 of CAUZXS010006201.1, read as the reverse complement.
AAGTCTTAAAGACTTTAGTCGATTCACACAGAACTTTCTATATAGAAACTAATTCATTACTGCTAATCTGACAGCTGTATGAAATTATTTTTCCAAAGAAAAAAGTACTTGGAAGTAGACAAATTAACAAATGAAAATTTTAAAGATTCCTTATGAATTTCAACAACCCTACTATCAAACGATCCAGAAGGCAAAAGTCCATTTGTTTTAATTCCTTTAATTAATTACTAAGATAAAGGATGATGAAATGATGCTTAAAGTTCCTAAATACCAAAACACATTTCTCTGGGATTAAAACAAAGAATGAATACTAATTATCTACAGGTTAATCCACTTAAAACAGAACTTGAAGACTTTTTTTTTTTTTCTTAAATAAGACTCCTATCCTAGGTATGTCACTAAACTGCATTTCATGATGAGTCTCCAGTCCTGGAGTTTGGAGAATCCCTTCATTACCATTACTCTTATGTCCACTAACTGAGAGTGGTAGTACCTGTTAAAGTTGGTTGAGTTTTATGGCATATTAACCTTTGTATGTTATTTAACACCAAATCGATTTTTATACAAATAGTTCTATTTCAAACAATTCAATTTAACATGAGTACACAGTTTAGTTGTCAAACACATTTCTATTTCAAGCTATTCAGTTTATTCAAACAATTCTAATTCAGCTAATTATGTTTAGTATAAGTACAGATTTTGTTTACACACAGTTAAATGTCAGAACAGTTCTATATTAAATGATTCAGTAGAGTTTCAATGTCAAAAACAGGTCCATTTCAAACAATTCAGTTTAAATGTAAGTACAGTTTGTCAAAAACATTTTTATTTCAAGCTATTCAGTTTAGTCAAACAGTTCTAATTCAAACAATTCAGTTTTGCATAAGTATGCAGTTAGTTCTATTTAACCCAGAGATAGGGCCTTATCAGGTGCTACCATTCTAGGCCAGAGTGAACCTGGGAGCAATGGCAATGAAGGGGTGCTCCACATTCCCCAAAGCTCCAGCATCACTGGAACCTCACCATCAGATTGTTTAGTGTCATATCCAGGACACTCGCAGGAGGGGGGTCTTAATCCTCTGCAGAGCTGAAGTTGAGGTATTCCACAGCCCCAGCTGACTGGGCAATACACTGAGTTAATGTCAAAACAATTTTATTTCAGATTATTCAGTTTAGCATAAGTACACAGTTTAGAGGTTAAAACAATTCTATTTCAAGCAATTCAGTATAGCATAAGTACGCAGTTTAAATGTCAAAACAGTTCTATTTTAAACAATTCAGTTTAGCATAAATACACAGTTTAAATACAAAAAACAAACTCAAACCATGGTTCAGTTCTATTCAACTCATAGAAAGGACCCTTATCAGGTGCTACCACTCCAGGCCAGAGTGGACCTGAGAGCAATGGTAATGAAGGGGTACACCACATTCCCCAAAGCTCCAGCATTACTAGAACCTCACCATCAGATTGTTAAGTGTCATATCCAGGGCACTCGTTTGGGGGGGGGGTCAACCCCTCTGCAGAGAAGCAGTCGGTATATTCTACAGCCCCAGCCGAGTAAGAAAACCTGTTAAAGACCCATTTATAGAACTGTTCGATCATTTACTAGGGATTATTATTTGTTTGCCAATGGCCTGGAAGACCTGGGTTCAATTCCAGGTCGAGTCATACCAAAGACTCAAAAATATGGTACTTGATGCCTCCTTGCTTAACACTCAGCATCATAAGGTATGGATCAAGGGTAAAGTGGAGCAATCCAGGGAAAGGAGTAGTACCCTCCCCTACACCTCGGTGTAGTAGCTATCAAAAAGGGAGCCTTTGGGTCACCCTCGACTACAGTTGCCAACTTTACTTGTACTTATTAGTTATTTGAAAGCATATAACTGTGTGCCAATTGTTTGCATTGACACATCACTCAATAAGTCCCAGGCATAACTCATAAAACAACAACTTTGAGGCAAAATTAGACTTTATTCATCAATAGTCTCCTTCTAGGGAGATATACCGATTCCAAAGCTTCTTAAACAATTTGATGGCTTTTTTGTAGAAAGATTTGTCTTTGGCCACAAATTATGCCTCAGTTTCCAATATCACTTCTTCATTGGAGCCAAATCTCTTTCCTGGAGTATTCTTTCGAGTCTGCAAACAGCCAGTAGTCACTGGGGACCAAACCTGGAAAGTAGGGTGGGTGCGGAAGCAATTCGAAGTGCAATTCATGTAGTTTTGCTATCATTGCGATCGACTTGTGACACAGTGTATTGTCTTGGTGAAAAAGCACATTTTTCTTCATTTGTGGTCATTTTTTGGCAATTTCTTCCTTCAAATGCACCAATAATGCTATATAATATTTGCTATTGATGATTCTTCCTTTCTCAAGGTAATCGATGAACAAAAGATCTTGTGCATCCCAAAATATGGAGGTCAAAACCTTGCCTGCTGATATTTGCGTCTGGTCGCTTTGGATGGCTTTCACTTGTTGCTGTCCACTCAGCTGACTGCCGATTTGACTCCAGAGTGAAGTGGTGGATCCATGTTTCATCTATTGTCACATATTCATGCAAAAACTCCTTTTTGTTGCATTGAAACAGTTGCAAACAATGCTCTCAATCATCAATGCGTTGTTGTTGTTGTTTTTGATCAAGTGGGAGCAAATGTGGCACCCACTTGGAACACAGCTTTCTCATTGAAAAATATTCATGCAAAATGGTGAATACACTGCCTTCTGATATATTCAACTCCTCTGCTATCTCACGCTACTTCAAATTATAATCGGCCAAAATGAGTCTGGAATTGGTGTTTTCCGGGACAACTGCCGAATTTGGGCGACCAGAGGATTCAGCATCATTTGTGTCTGTACAACCACATTTAAAGTCAGCATATCACCTCTTAACCATTGTTTCTGAGAGAACCGAGTCCAAATTACACTTATCAAGCCATTGCTTTGCTTGAACAGTATTTTTTCCCCATCAGAAAGCAATGCTTTTTCAACACATAAAATTTAGATTTTTCCATTGCTTTGAAAATTAACAGAAGCTTCAGTTAAATAACTGTAATTTATAAACTAATAATCTGATTGGACTCAAATTTTGACACATGCCATTTGAAGATTAGTACTTTTTAAAAATCATATGGATTTTTTTATTAGTGGTGCCATCTATACGTCACGCCTGGGATGAGAGATGTGTTAAAAAGAATACTTAAGCATAATCATTTATGTTAAATAATACTTAAAATCAGTTAGCTACATGCAAACAAATGATTAATATTAAATAGAATCATTAATATTAGATAGCAATACTTGAAACCAATTAACTGTGCTAACAAATGTGTGTGTGTGTGTGTGTGTGTGTGTGTGTGTGTGTGTGTGTGTGTGTGTGTGTGTGTGTGTGTGTGTATATATATATATATAAATAAAACAAGATTTGTCATTAAATAATCCATAAGGGCTTGATATGCCATAAAACATAACCAAACCAAACTCAAGACTCCAAAATGAAGCTAAATGCTTTAGGAAATACCAAAAGATGTGAATATTAAGTATTTTTAGTAACAAGTATTTATTCAAGTATTCTAAAACTATCAAGAAAATTCCTTTTTGTGTTCTTACTAATCTTATAAAACAGAGGAACTTAATACAAAAGAAACAGCGTTAATTTCACTATTTAAAGTGTTCAGGATTGTTTTTAAAATCATCAATGATAAATCTTTGCAATTTTCATTTAATATTCTTAAAATCTATGAAAAAAATTTATAGCTTTCGATTTTAAAGACTTGTTACATCTTGCCCATGGTAGAGAGGTGGTGTAAATACACACATACACACACAAACTGTTTCAATTATTATTAACTGTTGGCTATTATTTCCTTCATTCAAATTGTTTAAAGTTTCAGTAAAAAAAATTTTTTTTAATCATGACAAAATATTTTCTTAACCAATGTTCAGTAAAACGTTATCATTAAAAAAATATTATCAACACAATGTAATGCTCAGCTTGTTCAATCCATATTGATACAAAAGAGAAATTGAATAACAGAAAACATTAAGTGTTCATAATAGTGGCACATAAATGATAAACTGTATGGTTTCGTTATAATCACTCTTCTTAGCTTCATAGAAATTAATAAAGATAAGAAAAATTCAATAAGGAGTCAAACACTGACTATTTTTATAGCTTTTAACAAACTGAATAAAGGAATACATCCATTAAAATAACCAAAGGTCTTTTTTATTAGGGGAAAAACAATTTTTAAACTCGTCTTTATCATGAGAACATTTTTTTCATGAATCACCAAGAAAGACTTGGTTGCATACTCATGCATCCTATGGACTGCTAATGTTTTTAACTGAAAAAAGATCAGATTAATTCAGAAATATTTTAAAGACTTAAGCAGATAGAAAATATTAGATAAGTAGCTTTTAGCAACAGGAAATATTTTAAATCAATGTAACTGTATATCATTTTCTTCAAATAAAACCTTTATTTTAAAAAGTAAATACTTTATCAACATGATAAATAAGTACAAAAATACATCAATGGTAATCTAATTTTTAAATAGTAATATTACAAGAATTTAATAAAAAAAAGCAAGATAAAAGTAATTGATGTTTATTTTCAGAATCCAGTTCATTTATAAAAGCAAGAGAGTAGAAGCATTTGAAAAAATTAATTTCAAATGCTTCTACTCTCTTGCTTTAATAAATGAACTGGATTCTGAGGAAGGTTTGCATCATTTTCTGGTAAATTTTTTGGAACACAAGGCTTCTTATTTTTCCAAAGAGAAAAATATAGAATCTTTTCTGAAAGAGAATATTCATTTCATTCAACAACAATAACCACACACACACACTTGCAATGAATCATAATCACCAATGGTCATAGGAACTTATTTCCCCAATGTAACCAAACATAATAATGACAACAGCAAGCAAATATGACAAAATAGAAGACCCTCAAGTCAATTTAAACAAACCATAGTGTGCATTTTACACAAAGAAATTATTGAAATGAATTATTTTGCAAGGGCCAAGTAGAGTGCATAATGATAATACTTGTTAATTACCTAGTTTCATATCACAAATTCTCCAGTATATTCTCTTTCAGAAACTGACCCAGAAATTTTAGGTTAGGGAATAATACAATTTTGAAAACATTAAGATTAATTATAAATGAACATACTAATCACAGCCACCTGCCAAACAATATTCAATTTTTTTATGAAGATGAAGTAATGTCAACCATAAGTAATTTTTTACCAGTATTTTTTCATCATACTTTCAGTTGCTTTTCATTGAAATCATTAGATGATCATTTAGGTAAGCAGCATAGATTTGAAATAAAAACAAACACTGCTGGACCTTATTTCTAATTTGTGCTGACTGGAGTTTGAACTCACGTACTACAATTTTGTAGTCCAGCACTTTAACCATTGCATCATGAGGATACTCCCCTAGGAATTCTTGATAGCATATAAATGTATGTAAATTATTTATCTTAAGAATAGTTACTTAAAGTTATAATTTTTTACTAATGATTATCAGTTACTTGAAACAATATTATTATTAAATAGGAAGTTATTTTAAACGGTATAATTGTGTATACTATTAAGAAGACTTAAAACCACACAATTGTGTGCAAATTATTTGTACTAAGAATGCTTGATATCATAACTGTGTGCAAACAAATGATTATAAATAAAGTACAATTATTTAAAAAATAAATGAAACGAACATTGGAAATATAGTTATGATAACAATCATTTACATAGGAATCAAATTTTGGCATTAAATAATCCATAAGAAGTTGATCTGCCATTAATCAATCAAACCAAACTTATTTTATGAGTACAAAGCTGTGCATCACATAAACAAAACTGAAAGTTTGGTTTTGGTCTTGAGCCATGAAAAAATTATAGAAAAATGTTATAGGTATTGAAAAGGAAGTTTTTTTATTGACACTTAAAAATAGAATATTCATTGAACTGAGATGAGAGTGAACAAAAAGAATTTGCCTTTTTTTTTTTTTTTTTTTTTTTTTTATTATAGAAAAGGTAAATCCTATTTCTGGTACATAAACTTGGATGTATTTAATGTTAATCCATTACCTAAACCTTCATTATAAACAAAACTATGGTTTAAATATGTATAGGGCTAAACAAGGGACATCTGAGGAAGGCTGGAGAACACAGCAACTGAAACGTTGTGTTTCAAATTACCACACTAAAAATGAGGATAACAGTCCGAAAAATCAAAACCAAAATAATGCACATGAAGCCTCATTTCAAAAATTCTGACAGATAATACTAGTTTGTGTCCTTGGAAGGTTCCTAAAGCCCTAACAAAGAGACTGGGAAAAATAAAAATCAGAGAAAGAATTGAGACCATCCAGACCAAAGCACTGTTAAAATCAGCTAGAATACTTAAACCTGAGGAGATTTGTTGTCAGACTTCCATTAAAACTTAACTGGAGTGAAAAAAATTGCAGAGAGTGGAAATCTTCATATTATCTATGAATTAATGGAATTTTTTTTTTAAATAAGCAATAAATACAAGTCCTTCAATTCATTCTTCTTAAATATTTCTGTAAAGTAATAGTTTTTCTATTTTTTTTTTAAATTTATCCTCAAAAAGCCGGCGATAAGCTGAATAATTTGAAAATAGGATCGAACTATTCTACAATACCAATATCTTTAGGCAAATAGGGATAAGCTAGTAATCAATGAAAGTGGGTTTTTTTTTTGGTTTTTTTTTAGAAAAACATACACAAGTATAAATCAATCAGACAATTAAAACCAACACTTATTGATGGTATGTAATAGGTATTTCTACTAAGTACAGATTAATGTCGAATAAATCCAGAAATAAGCAGGAAACCCATGTCATGTGTGTTACAGTTCAGAAGGGTTTTCAGTGATAAAATTTATCTAAAAATCGCCCTTATAATACTTTACTCTCTTTTCTTTTGGGCTTGTGTAGTCTTAAGGAATTACTCTTTCATGAAATACTTAAAAACAAAAAAACATACCTATGAACATATTTTGATAATAGTCTTGTTTCTAGCGTCACATGCATTACATTTGGATGTGAAGGATATTTTAAACATTTTTAAACAATGTATAAACTCTGTGAATTGTGCCTTTATCTTTTATAAAAATGGGTTTTTCTAAATTCTTATGGAGTCTTTTAATTATTACAATAGTCCTTTTATTCATTGAATCCCTAAGAATTAAGATATTTGTTGTCATGTGTGTTACCCATGCGAAATCTCACCGATTTCCAAAGCTCCATGAAGTGGGAAAATACTCAAATTTGGCAACCAATCAGAATAAAGAATTTTCTTAATCTTAGTTTTAGTCCTGAGAGGATTGGTCATTTGGTTTGGACAGCACCGCCCCTTAAAGTTCAGGCTCCATAGCATAAACAATTTTCATTGAAAAGATTTCAAACCTTTCTTTTTTTTTTTTTTTTGAAAAAGATTTCAATCCTTTCTTTTTTTTTTCATATATGTATCAAAAATATATAAAGTTTTTTTGAAAACTGTTTGAACGCACACATATAAGAATTTTGGAGTAGAAATTTTTCAGACAGCATTCATTTTTTAAGCAGCAGCAATAACCCACAAGGCCAGTTTAGTTTTCCATATGGTTGATAAAGAAAATTATTTTCTAAACCCTTGAATATTTTAACTTGTGATGAGAAGAAAAATTAAATATTTTGATTATTTGTTTATTTTGTTGTCAATGGAATTTTTTTTATTTTCGATAATTTATTTTTAACATTTAGACAAAGACCTATTTGAAATAAAAACATTTCATATCAACAAAGCTGAAAACTACTGGTTGCTAAATGCTGCTGTTTGAAGTTATCAGCAAATAAAACACTTTTTTGTTTTAAGTTGTTCTATCACCTCCTACCTTACACTCACATTTTTCTTTCAGTAACAACATCTTAAGTTTAAGGAAGTGTGATGTGTTTCAAGGGAAAAAAAACTAAAAATATTAGATGCAACATTTCATACTATTTTTGTTTCAATGAAATGAATTTTCTAAAATAATTTCTAATTTTTTTGTAAGCATACACCTACACTTGGTGTTAGGAAAAAAAAAAAAATGGGTGTGCTCATTTTTATTAAACTTCGAAAGTAAAACAATTCCTTTTATTGTAAAATATTTTTCTATTTTTCTTTTTAAACCTTGCTCCATATCAATACTTACTTGACACAAAAATTAAGATAAAGAAATAAATTAGCATAATTACAAAAATAGCATTCGTTACAATAAAAGAAGATAAAATTACTTGTTTATCATTTTTATGAATCATTAGATTTTGTATCAAAACTTCTCATTGATATCAAAGGGTTAGACATATTTTTATTTCTAAGTAATTGTAAGTGATAAATAGAATGTTAAGTGACTAGCTTTTTAAGTTAGAATAGAAAGTCTTTGACTTTATAGCTACTTTTTTCCATATCCAAAAAATTGTCTGTTAATTCAGTTTTCAGATGGAAACCTCAAGTGTGAAAAAGACATCTGCTGAAAGAATGAGAGCTCTAAGGAAACGAAGGAAAGAAGTGGGTACATCTTTTCAAGAACAAGAAAATGCCAGGATTTCAGCCCTTTGAAAAAGTCAGTGAGAAACAATGAATATAGATCAACTAAAAGAACGCCATAAAAAAGTTGCTGAACGTGTCTGTCTCTTTCGATTACGTAAAAAGCTGAGACGGCGAGAAATCATTGAGTCACTCTCAGACAAATCAGGCAAAGGGTTCAAGATGCCTCAATCATTGGGAAAAGCAATTCAAAAATTAGATAATAACTTGCCTAAGTCACCTACAAAACAAAGGGCCGTTGTTAATGGTTTAGCCAAACAGGTAGGAGTGGAATTGAGTCCAAAAATCACACATAACCATGGACAACGGATAAACCAAAGATTTACAGAAGAGAACAAAAAGTTGATAACAGACTTTTATGTAAATACAGATGTCATGTATACCATGCCTGGAATGCATGATGAAATGACAGTTTGGGGAAATGGGATCAAATCAAAACGCAGGAAATATTATTCAATCATGTTTTTAAAGGAAGTTTATGAGCTCTTTAAACAGTCCTACCCTGACATTACTGTAGGGTTCAGTAAATTTGCATCTCTGAGGCCAGCGAATGTGTTGTTACTTAAAGATCAGCATCCAGACATGTGCAAATGTGAAATTCATTAAAATTTTCTTCTTAAAATTAAAGGTCTAGAAATTGCCTATGATGAACACTTCTGGCCTAGCATTCTTTGTGATGACAGTCTTGATTTGACTTCTTGTTGGAGAGGTATTTGTGTTAATTTCCAATTGAAGAATAAGTTCACAATAGAGAAAAGTGATGCTGACAATTTTTTGGAAAGAAAGGATAAAAACTGAAACCGGACATCTGCGAATAGACCAAAAACAAGGGTGTGTAGGTGATTTAAAAGATCTTTTCGGAAATGCATTAATTTATTTACTGCTGCTCTGAATAGTAAGAGCCAAGTTTGCCAACCGTTCTTGATAATCACAGATAACCAAGACAAAGGAAAAAATTCTGTCTTTACCTTTATAAATGCTTTGACAGACTACATTCAATTTGAAAAAGGGGACATGTTCCTAATCTACACAAATGGGCCATTATCAGAGTTTTAAAATAGATACATTGTGGAACTGTTATCTATGTTCACAAAAAAAATTCCAGGGCAAAGTTTCCTGGAAATATTTTGCTACATCACATGGAAAAGATGTTGTTGATGGAATTGGTGGCTCGGCCAAATCTCTAGTGAGAAAAAGAGTCATGAATCAAGGTAAAAATGCTGTGATTGTACAAAACTCTGCTGATTTTTACAAAGTAGCAAAAGATGACATGAAGGGAGTAACTGTTCTTCATATAAGTGAAGGACAAATTTCAGAGTTGATAAAAGAAAAGAAACCTTGGGAAAATATTAAAGATGTCTCAGGCATCAGTAAGATGCATGTTATTAGTTGTTGTGATGGTTCAACTATAGAAATGTTCAAGACAAATTTATTGTATATAAAGATGAGGATGTGGACAGAAGCGAGAAACTCTATGTAGGTGATTGGGCCTTAGTCTCCTATGATGAAGTTGTGTCAATTATAGATACTGATATAAAAGTGTCAGTAATAAAGTATTCCAGAAAAAGCAAATGGTACTGGCCAGATAAAGCTGATATAATTGCATACCAGTCCAAGAATGTGATTGGACAACTGAGTCCACCTGTTCCGGTAGGAATGGTAGATATTGGGAGGAATCAGGATGTGCTTTATCATTTTCAACCTGAAATTTTTTTATAAATAAATCTATTTTATAGCATTGTATGAGTATGTTATTTATTATGTTGAAATCCACTGATTATTGAAATGATATTTTGGCACGTAACACACGTGTGTGTTACACAAATTCAGTGTTCTTTCAAGAAGAAAAAATAGCTAGATTTTTTTTTTTTTGCTATTATTTTGTGCAGTAATATACAAGCTTATAAACAGAAAGGATTTTTTCCTCAGAGGTTTTAGTGAAGAATGAGAAAAAAAAAAAAAAATGTGTTACATGGACACAGGGTTAACTTTATGAAATTTTCATGTAAAAATGATTAACAACAGAAACTCAGGACCTCAATTATTTTGAAATCTATATATGTATCAATCATGAAAAATATAATTAAACATAATTCTATGTTATATATTAGTAAAAATGAATGCCTGAAAAATTGGCAATTCTTTCATTTTTTGACTTCAATAAATAGCCGATGTTTATAGCCTCAGCACAGACAACACAGAAAAGATTAGAATTGGAATGTTTTATTTTTTTGTAGTTTAGGGTGTTGTCTTTCAGAAAAAACATAACAGTGCTAGAAAATATTGGATTTAAAATTCTCTGATTTTGGACCACTTTCCATGGAATGAACCAGCAGTAAATAATACAACAATATGCACACAAGTATATATATATATATAAAGAATCTAATTCGGTTTCATAATATATGCATATACACAAACAAATACAAAACTGACTGTGCTATTATAACATAACAAAATCTAGCTATGATTTAAATAAACAATATTTAGCAATGTTTCAATTGTCATTGATATCAATTATTTCATACCAATATGCTAATCAGTATATTGCAGGTGGAACACTACTATCTGTTTTCTTTTTTGTTTCTTTTTTTGTTGGTTGGTTATTTTACGGCATATAAACCCTTTTCAGATCATTTGATCTTTTAATTGGTATCTATGTTGGTTGAATACCTTCTTTTTTTCTTTTTTTTATTATTATTATACACATTTGCATGCAACTATCATATAAAATAGACACAGCTTCCAAAAAAGGTAACAAGTTTCTTAAGATCAGACAGAACAATCAATTTGCTGAAGAAATCAATTCCTCACTGCAAGTTATACAAGAAAAATATGGTTAAGAGGCACTATGCGAAGCAGAACTTTTTTTGGTGGGGGTGTGATGAAAAACTAACAAGAGCAATATATAATGATGAAACCAACCTCATTAGTAGTGTCATCCTAGCAGAGTATTGCTAAAATAGGGTATAATGATAAATACAGTTTCTGAAACCTAATAAGGAAAATTGGGATGAAATGTCTAATTCTAAAACAATGTTTTTATAAGTAAACATATTTATATTTCCTGACATTTTACTTTCCGAGTCAACAATGATGTCAATAAAACTAATTATTGTTTTGTCAGAATTCTATGTAATGCTGCTCTTTAAACCAGTCATTTTAGGCCTTTTTCATGTAGTCAGATTTCTTTCTATGTTACTGTTTACAGAATGAAGTAGACAAAGTACTTTTTTTAGACTCAATTATTATTTCATATTGCAAAAGCTCTATAAATTAATTCAATACTATAAATAATTTTTTTTTTAAAATATGGCATTGCATATTTCTTAATTTTATATTTGTGAATAGCAAATATAAACATTATTATATATAAGTAATATCTTGTTAGAATTATATACAAAAAATATTTAGACAAATTAAATCATCTTAGGTTTTCTTTTTGGTAACAAAATTCAAATTAATAACCAATTTTTAATTGACCTGTTTTTTTTTTTGTGAATTTCATAATAAGAGAAATGTATTTTTTTTAAATACAGGTACTTCATCAATAACTTTGTCATTATAACTTCCAATTAACTTTTAGATAGTCAATTAACATTTCTGATTACAAATCTCAAATCCAAAAAGAAATCTGCAATCATCTTTTATTGATTTTTATTTAAAACATCAACTGAGAGGATTTGAACTTTTATGGGGAAAAAAATGATGACTGGCAATTTATGAATATTAACTCAGTATATGGAATTCTTGTGATTTTGTTGAGAAAAATTTTACATTCCTCTCCAAGTTTATTCTCACTAAAGTGCACAGAACAATATATATATATACATACATACATACATATATGTATATTTAAATAGTTTTGAATTTGTGAAAATAGGAACCTGTATAAATACTGAGTTGTTATTTCACATACCAAAATTTTAAAATGAGGTTAAAGAAAAGAGGTCATTCCAGCTGTTACTCGTTAACCCTCTTCCCTCACTTACTCTTCATTTGATAGTCAAATATTCTAATTCATTCTAGAAATCATTTGTAACATCACACTTCTCTCCAGAGATTAGTATTAGATAAGAAACTAAGGCATCCTCCTAAAAATAGAATCATTCAAATTTTTCACTTTTTTTGGGCAGGGGTAGATTCAGATAGGCCATGTTGTACTTCAAACTTTGAATTCTCTTATGTTATCCATTTGGAAATATTGATAACTTTTTGCAACCCATTAGCTTCCTTTCCTTTCTCCATCAATAACAGGATTCCTCAAACATTTTATTTGATGCCAGACACCATGTAACCAAATTTAATTTCTATTCACAACCAAATAAATTAATTGAATATTGCCAACATTTTTTCATAGTCTTACTTGTTAGGATAATTGAGTTATCCACCCTTAATGAATTGCCTGTTTGGAGAAGATCAACTGTGATGCTAATTGATAATTTGCATTGACCAATCAACAGCCACCTTGAGGAATGCAGTTAAAAAGAGCTACCTAAGCTCAGTGTTTTGAAGATCAATGTGTTAACACTTGGATAGAGTGTTAACACCAGAAAGAACCACACTTGGTTGCAGAGCAAACATGGCCTGTAATATGAAGACTCCACCACAATTCAGAGAAGATAAGGATGATTATGAGACCTGGAGAAAGGATTTAGAACTCTGAACTATGTATACTGACTTGTCCAAGGAAAAATGGGATATTGCAGTCCATTTAGATTTAATAGGAAGAACAAGACGAGCTTCATCAGAGTTGTCCACTATAGAAATAAACAGAAACAGGATACCAGCAATTAATTGAAAAGCTTGATAAAGTGTTTCACCAGGATAAAAATTGGAGATCATTAAATGCCTATTTGGCATTGAAAAATCTAAAAAGAGAACCTGATGGCAGCATTGAAGAATATTTAAGAAAGTTTGATAGCAGGGTCTATAAACTAAAAGTTAATATGGAACTCCCTGATGACATATTGACATGTAGATTGTTAAAAAGCTGCAGCCTAGGGGATCTACATTTCCAAATGGTATTATCAACTACACCAGAGATGACTTTTGATAATATGAAACAAACATTAAAAAAACTATTTACAAAAAAGAGTGGCCTATTGAATACTTCTGAAAGTGAATGTATTCAAACTTTAGTGAATAATGAACCCAGTATGGATGCTGAAGCATTATCCAACAGACAGAACCATAAACAACGTGGCAATGACAGATGTTATCAAGGAAGGGGAAGAGAAGGAAAGAATAACCCACTTGGTGGTGATAGCAAAATTACACAATGTTTTATTTGTGGATCTTCTAAACATTGGGGTTGTAGTTGTCCCCATGCCAAAGCAGAAGAGGTGCAAATATTATGGATGGCATGAGAAGAAAAAACCACTAAAGGGAGTTATGGATGCCTTAACAGCAGAGGCTATTGGTTTTGTTGTTCTAGACTTGGGTTGCTCAAAAACTGAATGTCATAAAAACCTTTTTGGTTTCGAAATAAAAAGTCTTTACAAAATAAAGCAAAGTTATCATAAAGGAAATATTGAATCATCTAACACCAATACCTTGTAATACTGCAACTGACTTAACTCTCTTAATCTCTTCAGTGAGAGCAGGATTTTTTATTAATAATAATCTTATTTTATTCATTAAAAATCTTATGATGGATATAAATTAAAATTTCAAGTAGTCTACTTTAATTTTTTCATTATTTTTCTATCTTTTTAACTCTAGATATCTATTTGATAAGTTTTATCTAATAATCCTATTTTTTTCTAAGGACATCTCATAATCTATTAAATATATTAGAATTCAATATTTTTATCAAAAAATATTTTTAAAATATATTTTAAAATACAATTGTTTTAAATGCTTTCTTTTGTGAAAATATGATTATATGTATTGCTAACAAACCTCCAAAAGATCCAGAACTTTTTGGTCAGTCAGATCATTCATTCATTGAAATGACCCTTATGTTTTGAACAGGTATGTGAACATTACATCAATAATGGCCATCACACTCCAAACATGTATGATATCCAGCAACTAGTTTATATGATCCAGCAATTTTTGTTCTACTTTTAAAAAGGATTTATAAATGCAAACTAGTAAATTCACCCCCTGTAGACCCCTATAATTTTATTCACTCCAGGAGTCATATATGAACCACTTTGAGAAACCCTGATCTATACCAAGAACTAGTTCATAAATTGACCCACTACTGAAGACAAACTTGATTCACATGGACACAAGATCAGGCTTTGAACTATGACCAATACATCTGAACACATCTTTATTATCTCCAACCAAAACCAACACCACTTTTATGAAACTACTATTTCAATTAATTCCACTTCAAAGACCTCAAGTTTCTCAGGAAATCAATGCTGTTCTTTTGAGTTAAAATTACAACAGCCAACAATCAAATTTTTGAAATTCCATCTTTAACTCAATCATCATTGTTATCATGAGTAATTCTGTGTTTCTGGAGTATCCTGAAATTTTTAACTATGAGTACTGTATTAAAATCAGCCCCTCCTTAAAGGGGTATAGGGAACCAAAAGATATCATCATCATCACCATCCTGACACAGCTGATTTTTTAGATACCACTTGGCATATTTTTATTTATTCACGTAGCAACTCTTCATTATTCCTTCAAGTATATATCGATATTGAACAGAATATTGTGACGTGGCGTAAAATATTTATCCCAAGATGGGAGTTTATTTTTCGCACGTGTGAAGACGGGGCAGCCTGACACTCGATCCCTCACAAAATAAGTTCCAGTAAAGATTCCCTTTTTGGGCGTAGAGGAACTGGCAGATAATGTGGGGGTTAATTTGGGCTAGACTGACTGCCACTGGCAAGGGGTTTCCAAATTTCACGTTACACACACACCCAACAGACCACAACCTCTTCCTACCCCTAGGATAATGGAAGATATGGGCCTCTAGGTTTCGATATAATAATATTAATTATTGTAGTCGACAATTCCAGTTTCCCGTGTAATAGTTTTAAAAGGCGAGTAGGACATCTAGCGAGAATAAATTGAGGCGAATGAAGCTGAAAAGGAATATGCAAAAAGACAACTTGATAGGCAGACAACACAATGAATAAATTTCGACACGAGGAGAGATATAACAAAATTTTTAATACAGGCAGACACACATATTTAACGTGTCGGCTATATTATCAGTGGATAATATCAAATATACAAATGTCTTTCTTCCTTATTCTTTTCTTTCTTCCTTCTTTAAATTGAGAGAGAAGGAGAGAGTATGTAATTGCAGTACTTAGGAAGGGTGGAGGGAGAAACAGTCTGAAGGTTTACTTAGCTTTTTGATGGGTTCCTTCTGAGAGTATTTTCTCTTTTACAGACTAGCGGGATTTTATATAGCTTGGCTTGAATGCATCTGTCATCTTGTCCAAGAGCTCTGTTTCGCTTCTTCACCTGGAGTTTTGGCCATAGTGTCCACACATCTTGTCACACCAACTGCTGTCCTAAAACTAATATTCTTTATCCCTATTTCTGCTGACGAAAAAGGGTGCTACTTCCACTTTAGGATTCTGGCCAATCATTTAGCCTCTTTCTTCTTCCTTCACCCTGTCAGGCAATTCATTTGGACTACTATATGTCCATATACTTCCTTCTTTATCCATCTGGTCACAGAGTGCAAACATCTGTTGGCTTTCATTCTGACCTGGATTTGTTACTTCGGCCGCGAGGAATTGACTTACATTCCTATTCCTCTTTTTAACGGTCAGTCTTTGGCAGCCCGTTAATTCAAACACGGAGGGGTAGGGGAAATTCCTTATTTCTCTCCTCTCAGTGGTAGACCACGTGACAATATGCATAAGCATCAAAAGATACCTCTGTATCTTTTGATGCTTATGCACATCCTTTACCAACATTGGTGACCATAAACAAAAGTCACAGCTATTTTTATTCTACAAGGATTATGCATGTTTAAAAATATGTAAAATTTTAATGTAAGCTCAGGTAAAATTTAATTTTTATTTCTTTACTTTCTGAATTTGAATAGTAGGAACTTGGCTGTTTTAATGCCATAGAAACAATAACACTGTTTCTTACAATCATAATGTAACATTTATAATCCAAAAATTCACTAAGCCAGACCTAACTAATATTAACTTAGAATAACTTATTGTTTCAATTGATGTTCATTAAAAAAAGAATGATAATTTAACAAAAAAAAAACAAAAAAAAAAAAACACAAAAAACAGACAATTTCTGTTACAGAAAGTTTCAAACCTAGTAAAATATAAGACAATTGTTACAATTTTGCTTTTTATTTTTTTAATAAAAAGAAAATTTTATTTTATATAAATGAAAACAAAAATATTTCAACTGGATTATTTTCTAAGATCCTAAAATTGGAGCTTCAATTTGAGAAAACTGACTTTATATACCTTGCACACACAGTTTAAGGAACCAAGATTTAAATGTTTATTTTGAATTTAAAAAGAAAAATTTACTTAATGAAATGTAAAACTCTTTCCATATGGGGACAAATTTTTTCCTCAAAATATACTTTATCTACAAGAAAAAGAATAGCTTTGACCATTTTTAAGAGTCTAAATCATTTAAGTTGAAAAAGAAAATGTGTAATGGTTTTGCAATAATATAATGTACTTTTAAAAGATGGAAACATCAAGTATAAACCTAGAATGGAAATGATGAGGCTGAATAATTAAACTAAGGACACAGTTGCTTCTTAATGTCTGGTTTCCTGTGCACAAATACATACATTACTTATCTTTGACCCACTCAGAAAAAAATGCTGGCTAAAACACTTAAGCTGAGAAGACTAAATTTTTTCTATGATACTTTATAAATAAAGTAGGAGGATTACACTGCTGAACACTCTATCTTAAAGTTTTATACAATGTCATCAAATAAGGAATGTACAAAAGTATATCAAAGTGACAAACCTTAAAATTTTTCAAGTATATGAAAAAGGATGTGTAGTTCAGCATACTGACAACAGAAGAATTTTACATTTTAGTATTGGGGGGAAAAAAAGAAAATATAAGATTAAAAGAAAAGTTCAGTTTTGTATCACATTTATAAGTACTGACATAATATAAAAGTGCTGTTATTGTTACTACTACTTATGATGATAGTTATCAAAAACAATGAAGTTCATTCAACATTTCTTAATTGCTTGTGTTTTGATATCCTTGATACATAATATTAGTTGATCCTAGAGTTAAAAACACCAACATTTCCATTTTGGAATTTTTATGAGTGATTATCAACTTTAGAAGCTGTAGACTCTACTTATATCACATTTTATGCATGGCCATTCAAAATTCTGTTACACAACAAGCCTCTATTTGAAAAAACATTTTCTCATAGATTATTTGTCTTGGTGAACCAAAAAAATACAGATATATCAATTTCTTGTTATATAAAGATAAAACAAATTTTACAAATATATGCTCAAAGAAAAAGGCTTTCTTTTCTCAGAAGCATATCATAAGACGTTAGAGACAACTCTTTTCCTTTAAGTCTGCCAAACTATCAGTCCCCACTCCAAAGAATACACATGGTTTCTAGTAATATTTCTCAGTATTCTCATTCTCTTTTTCAGAAATTTTTTTAATAAAAACATCTTTGATCATTGATTTACGGTAAGAAAATTATCAATTAATAAAATTCATTTTTTTTTAAAGTTTAGTCCTTTCAATTATGTTTGAATTTCAACCATACAAAAGTTTTACTCATATATAGAAGAATGTCAATTTTTGCCTTAATAATTAGGTCTTTAAAATTCAACCTATATATGAATACAGACAGTAAATTGAGGTTTATTGATATCCTTCAATTTAAAATTTCTTAAACTATTTTAAACAGAATCTGTTTTAACTCTTTTTTTAAATGTGTTTTTCTCCAATGATTAATGCTCTAATTGCTAAGTCAGAAAAAACTAGAACCATGTACAATTTTGTACAAATGAGAGAATTCTCCATTCCCCCTGCCTAAATTGACCTTCTCCTCAAGCCACCACTCTTTATAATTGATCAGGCCACACAGGAATTTAGAGTTGCAACCATTGCTACGACTCTGCAGTGTGTGTGTGTGCACACGCGCATGTTTTAAACAACATGAATATAGTTAGACTGTTTCCTATGAACATTTATGTCGACATTTAAACACAGGTTTTGATAAAGAAATTTTAGCATTGACATTTACATAGCTCTATTATCATTCCTATATGCACAGTGACAACAATTCTCTGCAATTTTCACTGCTGTTAGGTATCCAAATCATAAAAAACAAAGCCATTATTTGCTTAATGTTTAATTCTGGAACATTTATTCAAAATATTTAGCAAACAGTTGAAAACTATTATATCTGATCTCTATCTATACATAAAGCTCATCAAAATTTACCACTTCGTGTTTTTATTATTTTGCTTATAAACTCATCCCTTGCAGTGTGAAATGGTGAAAAAAAAATTGTATCACCTACATAATAAAAGGTCTTGAAATAAATTCTTCCTGAAAAATATGTTTAAAATAAATAAAAATTAACAAAAAAATTGAGACTTTATTCCTTTGTTTAATAGCATATCAACCTTTATGTGCTATTTAATGCCCAAACCATACTTATTGGAGAACAGCAGTGATACTATTTAACCCAAGCTGGGAGATAAGTGGGTTCAATACCTTTACCAAGGGTATTAATCAGAAAGTGAACAAAATGGTGCAATTGGAGTTTGAACTCTTATTTCAAGGATACAGTCCAGCACCTTTGGCATTATATCATGGAGACTCCCCTATCACAGTATTGTAACTAGATGGTACAAGAAATTTTTCTTAGGTTTCAAGAACCTCAACAATCAGGTAAGCCTAAAAGCATGGATTCAAAAGTTGTGTTCTAAGACATAGATGGAAAATCAGGATATCAGTCAAATTCAGCAGCACCTTACTGTCCAGTGTGGTTCATCACCTTCATAACCTTAGCAAAAGCTTCTGAAGCTGCAGAATTGTGCTTCATATTACCAAAATATTGCTAAATTTTTCACTCACACAAGTATTTTTAAGGCATTTTGTCAAAAATTAGGTTAGGTTACAGCTTTTGGAACCAATTAATGACATAAGGCAAGGGTATGACTAATTTAATTTCCTTTAGATTTGGGATTTTTGCATTACTTTTAACTAAGATGAGGTTTCTTGAACGTTTTACTTGTAACCAAATTTAATTTACGTTCACTCCGAATAAAATAATAGAATATTAAATTATAAAACAAAACTAATTTACTAATGTTTCATACAACTTACATGAGAAAAGAACCAATAAACTACAAATGCAAACACCTTTAATTCTCAAATTATTTTTTTAATTGGAACAATAAGTTACATTGGCACTGAGGAGATAATGAAGATTAGGTTGCAGTTTTGTGATGCCAAAAAGTTTTAATGTTAGAGCTAGAGCATTTCATAATGTAAATAACCAGTATGTTTTGAACAGATCATATGTGAATCACATATTACTAGCTATCACACCCAATCAGACATTCTGTAAGGTTTACAATATTTGACAATTAGTCTACATCATCCAGTCAACTTTGTTCTCCTCTTATAAAGGGATTTATAAATCCAAATTAGTAAATCCACACCCTATAGACCATTGTGCTTTTTATTCACCACACCAAAAATCTTTTTCACTTTCAGGGGTCTATATGGACCACTTTGATAAGCCTTGAAAAAACAGGTTTTATATCCAGATATAAAATGAAATAAAAATACCTTAAAAATGTAATTATCCATTTATAACAACTTTAAAAAAGGAAAAAAAATCATTCAAAGTTAAGAGTAATCATTTAACATTAAGGTGAAAGAGTAATAATTAAGATTTAATATGATTTAAAAGCATATACCAAGAATCCAATCATTCATTAATAGATGAAAATTCTTAACAAATAAATCTGATATCATGTGACTAATTTCTCACATTTAAAAGGGTTATAAAAATTTGTCAGTAATATCAAAATCAGCAATATAAAAAAAAGTATTTTTTATTGAAATGAAATCTAAGTATCTTTCAGAAAATGAAAGACAATTCTATAAAGAAAAAAAAATGAACTGTTAGTCATCTAAACAGAAACATCAGAAACAATATTTGAAAGTGCTATGATTTTTGCACCACACCAATGCAGAGATAATGATAGAAAGCTAACAATCAATTGTCAGTATAGTTATTCCCAAAGCTCAAGACAATTATGGAAAACAAATAGAATTGATGCGAAAATATTGTATCAGTACACAAGACACAAGTTAATAATTGTTCTTATGAATGTATTCATAAGTATTGAAAAGTAAATATTATCTGTTGTGGGTTGGTAAACTATGGACATTACAACTGACATGGGATTATCGCTATTATTTCAACAGTTAAGAAAACCTATTATTATTAAAAAAAAAAAATATAAAACAAAAAAGAGTAAAAACTATGATGACTGATGATAAATGGCTTTAACTAAAAATAAATGCCTTAAGTAATCTTGTGACATATCAACAGATGAGAATATGTATTTTAATTTACTCAAGATCTAACTCAAATGAATGCGTATATAATGATTGTTTGCTCTACATGAAACTTCAAGAAACAGATTTCAACACTTCATAATTTGAATATTTTAGGTTTTACGCACACACAATTTTAGTAATATACAGATAAAGCCAGCACACCATCTAGAAGCTTCAATTCTATCCAAGCTCATATAGTAATGATTATGTCATGCTCTACCATATAGTCTGCTTGGGTTTCCAAATCTAATGCTAAGTGGTACACAGGAGAGTAATAGATTTAACAAGTAAGAAAGTTGCCCCACAGTAAACAACTGACTAATCAAGTGATGATGGCATCCAGTAGTCGGTTCTTTGGTTCTATTTGAAAAACCACTAAAGTGGCTATACCATTGACCCTTTAGAATTCATCTTCCAGTGATTACCAACAAACATCCTTCTGCCAACTGAGTTTTATCACACCCAAATACACACATAACTTACTATACCACAAGTGTGTATAGTATCTTTCATAAATCTTATAAAGCTAGAAACATTTTCAGAACATGAATATGTAGCTTGCTCTAATTTTTAATGATTTAGTTATTATAAATTAATCACTGAGATGAGAAGATTTCACTGGAGGAATGGCTTCAAGAATAAAAGAAGTTCATTTATAAACTTATCTGACAAAATAAAGTAAAATGCTCCAACTCATTTTTATCACTTTAGTAAATGTGAAACAATCAGAAAAGTTAACAATCTTATTCATCATTGAATAATAAAAATTGGACAGTTTATATACTGATAGACTAGAATCAAATATCATTTTTCAAAATCTGTACAGAATCTACCTTCATTAATAAAGTTATAGTTACAATGATTTCCATATGATCGAGAGCCTATCGATAGCCATCCATGCCTTCGTCAGTCGTGTGTCGATGTCTTTTTCGGTTGATGAGACGCTACTTCCTAGGTAGGTGAATTTGTCTACTAGTTTCAGAGAGGCTCCGTCTAGTGTGGCAATGTTGCCTGTTTGGTTGTAACACATATATTCAGTTTTGTTTGCATTGACATGGAGGCCAATGCCAGCTGCGGCTCGTTCCAGACTATGCAGTAGTGTCTCTGCTTGATTAGGCGTATTCGCCAGTAACGCCAAGTCATCAGCGTAGTCAGCGTCAGTGATTGTTTTTGTGGGCTATCTTTTGCTTCTTCTCTTAGTCAGCTCGAAGCCATTTTCTCTGATTTTGTTGATCGAAGTTCTAAGCACGTAGTCTAGACAGATGATAAAGAGGTACGGGGCTAGCGTGTCTCCTTGTAGTACTCCTGCAACAATGTCGAAGTATTCCGTGTCTCCATCTGGTGAACATACTTTCACTTTGGTGTTTCTGTAGAGAATCATTATCGCTGCTACGGTTTCTTTTGGTAGGCCGTATGCTAGTAGGATTTGCTCCATCTTCCCTCTGTGTATGGAATCGAAGGCCTTGGTAAAGTCGACAAATAGTAATGTTGCCTGAAGGTTTTTTGCCCGAACGCCTTCAAGGATTCTACGGATGGTCAGTATTTGTGAGGTTGTGGATCTATTTCTCCGGAAGCCATTTTGGTTTTTCCTAAGAATGTTGTCTATTTTGGGTTCTATGCAGTTTCGTAGTAGGGCATTGTAGATTTTGGCTGCTATGGATGTAAGTGTTATCCCTCGGTAGTTCTTGGCTAGTCCGAGGTCACCCTTTTTAGGGAAAGGAAGGATGCATCCCTTTGTCCATCTTTCTATCCTATTTTGACTATAGACTGCGTTGCATTGCTGGAGCAGTATATCGTCGAATTGTCTAGTCTTCCACACTTCTGGGGGGATCTTGTCTAGCCCTGCAGCTTTCCTATTTTTAATTCTTCTAAGAACTGAGTCAAGTTCTTCTTTGGTGAAAGGACCTAGTTTAATGTCTAATTGCTTACTGATAATTCTGGTGATCGGTTCATCCGTTATTTTCGGTGGGTTTCCTAGTAGATTTTTGAAATGCTGTTCCCACAGCTTTACTCTTTCTTGTTGGCTTGCAGC
This sequence comes from Sepioteuthis lessoniana, assembly GCA_963585895.1. NCBI lineage: Eukaryota > Metazoa > Mollusca > Cephalopoda > Myopsida > Loliginidae > Sepioteuthis > Sepioteuthis lessoniana. The sequence continues at coordinate 34,695 of CAUZXS010006201.1, read as the reverse complement.
TTTCAATTTTGCTTTGGCCGTGCTCTTCCTTCTACTTACTTCGTTTATTGTTTGCCAGGCTATCCTGGATTGTCTATCTTCTACCGAGTCTCAGTAAATTCAGTTAGATAAGATTACTTATCTAACTGAATTTGTATGTATTCTGCCTGTTCTTTTAGATATATTCCTGCTAATTGATATTGTGCCTTTTCTAGTTTTCTGGCATTTGTGTTTGTTGGGTTCTTCCGATAGCTTTTGGAGGCAGTTTTCACGAGTGCACGTTTTTCTCTAACCGCTAGCGTTTCCCAAGGGGCTCTATATTTAGTTCTAGGTTTAGTTGGAATACACTTTGATGCTGCCTCAAGGTGTGCTTCTATAAAATTTTCATATTCGTCATTTGGGGTACCTTTTTCTGTCTTCTCTTGTAGTGCTTCGAATCTGTTTCTTAATTCTAATGCATATTTGTCTCTAATATCTCTGTTGTTAAGTAGGGCCCAGTCATAGTGCTTGGTTGTCGCTTTTCGTGTGGCGTTTTTTCGTAGGCTTAGTCATACTTTGGCCGTAACTATTCGATGATTGGAGGACACACCCTCGAAAGAGGAGTATGCCTCGTAATTCATCGCACTATTTTTCCATTTCCTATTTATAAAGACGTAGTCTATCTGTGCTTTACTATTATTCGCGTATGTGTAGGTCCATAATTTTCCCTCCCTTTTTTGAAAGTTTGTATTGAGGCATGTTAATCTATTTTCTATCATGAAATCAATTAGATGTTGTCCATTCCTGTTTGACGTGTTGTATAGGCTGTATTTGTTGATTCTGTTTTGTGCATTCATATCTCCACCAATGACTAGCAGGTTGTGTTTCGGAATGCTACGTACTAGGGAGGATAGTTCTTCGTAGAAGGTGACTATTTCGTTTTCTTCGCTAACATTGGTAGGGTTGTAGCAGGAGATAATTGTTGCTTTGGGGTTGCCATTAAACGTTGCGGCCATCATCCTAGGTTGTATTCTCTCAATGCTATTTAGTGTTTTTAACGCCCTTGGTCCTATAAGCATTCCCACGTTTCTTCCAGGCAGCGGTTGTGTTGATACTGCTATATGGATGCACTACATGGACGCTAACTAAACGGCTGGAGAAGAAACTAGACGGAAACTACACAAGAATGTTGAGAGCAGTATTGAACAAGTCCTGGCGACAACACCCCACAAGACACCAACTACACAGACACTTGAAAACTATACAAGTTAGACAAACCAGACACACGGGACACTGCTGGAGAAGCAAGGACGAGCTCATAAGTGATGTACTCCTATGGACCCCCACATATGGCCGTGCAAAAGCAGGACGACCAGCTCAAACTTACATACAGCAACTATGTGAGGACACAGGATGTAACCCAGAAGACCTGCCGGAGGCGATGAGTGATAGGGAGAAGTGGCGAGAGAGGGTCAGGGATATCCGTGCTGGCGGCACAACATGATGATGATAGTTACAATGAAGAAATATTTTTAATAGTGGAATTGTAATTTATAACTAAAAACAAATATAATAATCATCATCATCATGTCGCGCTGGTAGCACAGATATCCCTGACTCTCTCTCGCCACTCCTCCCTATCGTTCATCGCCCTAGGCAGGTCTTCAGGACAACATCCCGTATCATCACGTAGCTGCTGAATGTATGTTCGTGCTGGTCGTCCTGCTTTTGCACGGCCATGTGTGGGGGTCCATAAAAGTAAGATTAATTATAAAATATTTGCCTTTAAATAAAGACATTCTAATTTTTTAAAGAAAAATAGAAAATCATGAAGTTAATTGTTTTGTTGTTTATGTCAATAAGGATTAGTAAAAAGAAATGACAATATTAAAGCTGTCTATCACAAAAAAAGAGAAAAAAAATATCTCAGTCAATTTGCCTTAAAAGAGACAACTAAAGGCATAAGCAGTTGACTTCACTAAAAAATCCACCATCTTGCTAGTCTCACATTAAAAATTGCTCCTTCCCCATTTATATGCCTTGCTTTTTATTGAGCTACTTGCTCATGCACAAAAATCATGGTCTTAAAAAGGCTTGTTCCACCCATGCACAGTGACAGAATTATAGATGGCAGCTATGACAGAAAAAATCCAACATCAAGGATGCTTAGCATCATGTAGGTTTTGACCCCTTGGTCCCACTTCACTACAACCCTCCCTGATCTCATGGCAAAACTGGTTTCTTTGTAGATGATTCATCATCATCATCAGATGATGATTTTAGCATATTCTTACAGGGAGCAGCACCAGCTTGGTCATCTCAGCAATCAAAATGCACTCTTGTGCCAGGCTCCTGGCAGCTGGTGATGAGGGAATCATGGGTAAAACTGGCTCATCTGCAAATAGTGTGTTGTCAGATAAATCCTCATCAGATGATGCTGGCAAGGATGATCAGCCACACACTTTCCTCCGAGGTGCTTTCACTTTCTCACAAGTATGGTTCTGGACAATGGTTTAAGTCTTATGTGACGTGAGGTACGTCAACTGCCACCAATAGTTGACTCCAGTCACACAACCAACTCTGTATCTTGTGGTGCATCTGCCATTCAGAACCTTGAACCAGACATAGTCCCTCACTTTGTACATCTCTTGTTCATGCTGCTGTTCATGTGATGGGATGGCATCAATCCCCTTGATTCTGACATGGTATGTGTGTATCATGTCAGCCACACTTAGGAAGATGAAACATCATCTTTGGGAGTTACATTATACTAGTACACTGCTTCCTGGCTGCAATGGCCTTTATGGTTCTGCGACACCTTTCCACAATTCCTTTTCAAGATGGGGTGTAGACACATCAGGGATGAAGTCGCACTACCCAATCTCTCAGGAAGTTTCTAAAACTCCAACAAGTAAAGGTGGTGTCATTGTCAGTTAAAAGCTTGTTTGGTGGGCTCTGCTTGCAAAAAACAGCTTTCAATTTACAGGCTCCAGTAGCAGAGTCCTGGCATTGGATGGGTTGCCATATAGCAAATAGGGAGAGTCCACAATCAATGAGAGTTAGGAAGTGTCCACCTACGTAATGGGTAGTTTCCATTACCAGCCAGCTCCAATTTACCCTTCCTCCAGTATAACACTTCACACATGATCTTACCACTGATTTTATGGCTTCCTTAGTCATATATGGACTAACTGCAGTAGCACAAATATCCAGCACCATCTCTTTTCCCTGTTTCGTAGGCTTGAACCATTTTTGTGACATGCTTGTCAGTTCATTGGCTCTGTTCTGACCTCACTAGTATTACATCCATGGTCAGCCCATATTTTTCAATTAACAGTGAGAATTGTTTGAAGCCCCCTAATCAGCATCTCTGCCACTGCCTTTGTTCATACCTTTGTCTTTCTGCTTAAACTGTTAAAAGCCAATAATACATGCACAAGAAGTCAGTTTTTAAATGGAGCTCTTAGGCTTGCCATTGAAGGGTAAGGTTGATGCCCTTCACCACCACATCCAGCTTAGCCAAAGTGATGTGCAAGGAGTAATTGTCGGGACATAACCAGCATGTTGTAATTGGTCGATAACTACCTCTGAGTGTCCCTGTAAGCAATTCCTGGACAAGTCATTGGGTCAGGAGTACTTATGACCCAGTTGGCACACAGGATGGTTGAGTGACAGCAGCAATCTCTTAAGGTTCCTTAGTGTCAGACATAAAAGCTCATACCCAGACCACTAGTAGTTCCATTGTCATGGTATCCATTCATGATGACACCCGTAGCAGCCATCTTATGTGCTGTAGCACTTCTGAAACAAATGCAGAGGCATCTGCCAGTCTCCAAAAAGCAAATCAAATCACTGCAAATCTGCGAGACATTCATTTGTTGTCTCCTCTAAATTAAGTTGCTGCACAACAAATCAATTGCATGCATTGAATAAATTAGGAGCATAGGTAGCTATGAGTGCCCATTTTATATGTTGAAACTCACTTTCTTCTTTTTGTTTGTTTAGTTGCTGGTATAGAGAAAGAGCGTCACCTCACAAGCACAACAGCAGTATCAACTCAACATCCATTCTTTTGCAAAGGTTGCAGATCATCTTGATATGCTGAATCCACCATATGACAGGTTAATCAGTAGCCACACCATCAAACTTCGGAATCAATTGATAGTCAAACATTCTGTCCATGATGCAAGGGGAGGGGAGAACTTTGCCGAAATCGCTTGTAAGTTGCAGCAGTTGACTTCAACAAATTCACCATCTTGCTTGTCTCATTTCAAAAATTGCCCCTTACTCCATTCATGTGGCTTGCTTTTTATTGAGCAACTTGCTCAAGCATGCAAATCACCAATGGTTAAAAGGGATTGTTGAACTCATGCGCAGTTATGGAATTACAAATAGCAACTGTGACAGAACAAATCAAACATCGAGGACATTTAGCATCGTGTAGGTTTGGACCCCTCAATCCCACTTCACTACAAAAGGATTCAACAAAAGAGGTTCCCCCACTTTTTAAAATTCCTTTTCTTTCATGCTGAAACAGAAAAGAAATTTCTTGTTTTTCTGCTACTTCCTCTGTTCATACTAACATATTTTCATTTAATGATGGTCTGCCCTTAGATGATCAGATCAACTTTTACAATCTTTTATTGAGGGAAAGGATTGTTTAAAAACTGAATTTTTCATATCAAGCATTTCCATCCACAACATGAATCCTTTTTGCTTTCTCAACAAATAAAAATAAAAACAGCATGATAATTTGACACCAAACAAGTTACTTGTACTTTGCTAAAATAAGGTTTTCTCTGTCAGCAAGTTAAAATATTATGTACAACTATATAGATGATAATAATATAATGATGATGATACACTGATGTATCTGAAATAGTGTCCTCATTTTGATTGTTATTATAGTCACATTTAAGCTGCAAAATTACTTGAGCTCTCAAGCCTTCATGTGTCTGTAATGATTACAACAGATAATTGAAGAGGACACAGTAGCTGAAACATTTTGACTACAATAATAACAAAGATGAGGATACTAGTCCAAGTTCATCAGTGTTTGATAATGATCATTCTTCATTTCAGAAATTGACAAGAATTATGCAAATTATAACTGAATAACTAAATTTGGGAAATTGCTATTCATTTCCCTAATGTTTTTAATAATCAGAACCAATCACCAGAATTATTAGTAAGCAATTGGACATTAAACTAGGACCATTCACTCAAGAAGAACTCAACTCGGTTCATAGAAAAATTTAAAATAGGAAAGCCGCAGTATGGAAGACCAAACAATTCGACGACATATTGCTCCAACACTGCAATGCAGTCTATAATCAAAATCCGATAGACAGATGGATGAAGAGATGCATCCTCCCCTTCCCTAAAAAGGGTGACCTCGGACTAGCCAAGAACTACCGAGGTATAACACTTACATCCATAGTAGCCAAAATCTACAATGCCCTACTTCGAAACTGCATAGAACCCAAAATTGATAACATTCTTAGGAAAAACCAAAATGGCTTCCAAAGAAATAGATCCACGACCTCACAAATATTAACCATCCGTAGAATCCTTGAAGGCATACGGGCAAAAAACCTATAGGCGACAATACTATTTGTTGACTTTACCAAGGCTTTTGATTCCATTCACAGAGGGAAGATGGAACAAATTCTACAAGCATACAGTGTACCAAAAGAGACTGTCACAGCAATAACGATTCTCTATAGAAACACCAAAGTGAAAGTATGTTCACCAAATGGAGACACAGAATACTTCGACATTTAGCAGTAGTACTACAAGGGGACATGCTAGCCCCATACCTCTTTATCATCTGTCTAGACTACATGCTTAGAACATTGATTGATAAAATCAAAGAAAACAGCTTTGAGCTGACAAGGAAAAGAAGCAGAAGGTACCCTGCAAAAAACAATTACCGACACCGACTACACCGATGATATAGTGATTCTGGCAAATACACCCAACCAAGCCGAAACACTACTGCATAGTTTGGAACAAGCCACCGCAGGCGTTGGCCTCCATGTCAATGCACACAAAACTGAATTTATGTGCTTTAATCAAACAGGTGACATTTCCACACTAGACAGAAACTCTTTGAAACTTGTAGACAAGTTTACCTACCTAGGAAGCAGTGTCTCATCAACCGAAAAAGACATCAACACACGGCTAACGGAGGCATGGACAGCTATCAATAAGCTATTGATCATATGGAAGTCAGACCTGACCGATAAAATGAAACGCAGTTTCTTCCAAGCAGCAGTCATATTGATACTGCTATATGGATGCACTACTTGGACGCTAACAAAACAGATGGAGAAAAAGCTAGATCACAATTACACAAGAATGCTGCAAGCAATATTGAACAGGTCCTGAAGGTAACACCCAACAAAGCACCAACTATACGGCCACCTACCTCCCATCACGAAAACTATCCAAGTTAGATGAACCAGACATGCAGGACACTGCTGAAGAAGCAAGGACGAGCTCATAAGTGATGTACTCCTATGGACCCCCACATATGACTGGGCAAAAGCAGGACGACCAGCTTGAACATATATACAGCAGCTCTGTGAGGATACAGGATGTAGCCCTGAAGACCTGCCAGAGGTGATGAACGATAGGGAGAAGTGGCGAGAGAGGGTTAGGGATATCCGTGCTGGTGGCACAACATGATGATGACAAATCTCTATAAAAATCAGAAAATTTATGGAATTTATGCCCAAGATATATATTATGCAATGCTAAACTCCTGTGCAAGAAATTAGTAATCTTGAATTATGGCATCTCAATCTTTTTCTTTAACAAGACTGAGTTTTTAAAACCCTCAGAGGGCCAAACCTACTGCAAACATCACATAAGATGACCCTTACCCACAAGTACAATGTAAAATCATGAAAGATAATGGATTTCATATTATTTCCTTTTCATTATCCTTGACAATACATATCCTTTTTTTTTTTCATGTGCATCAAAGAACAATGGTAGCACAAAAGAGAATTTAAACAAAACCAAACAAATTAGTTAAATGTTCAAACTGATTTGGGAAGATTTTTCATTACTCATTTTTAAATTATTCCTCATTTGAGAAAAATCAAGTTAAAATCACATCTTAACAGTGAAAGTGTTTCAATAAGCCTCTCACTTAAATGATGTCAAAAATTCTGCAAAAATCACACAATAAACTAGTACTATTTAATAAACTATTCAATATAATAAACTTGGGACTTTAATTTTGCTTTGAAAGGGTTTAACCATTTCAAAGCAAAATTGAAAACAAGATGTCAAAGACTTGAGAGAAGGTCTTAATCTTCTACTCCTACCCCTATACAATCTTATCTATAATGTCTTTTCTGTCTGACAATGAAAAACAGAATATTTAATGAAAAAAAAAAAGCAATCTTTAAACTGTATTTACTTTCTGGAAGATACCCTTTTCTACTTCTTAATGATTAGCTTTCATTAAAAATGTATTCAACTTCTATTAATTTGATACCCAAACTTAAATGCTTTAAACAAGATGATAAATTGGTAATATAAATAGGAATTGGAATAAATTAGAGAGCAACCATAACTAGTGTTGTTTTTTGGGGGGAGGAGGGGGATAAAGAGCAGATAATCATCACTAACGGTTCACCCCAAGTTTTAAGAGGAAACTTGTTAACTAGTCCAGTTGCTTTCAGATTGGTGGGGGGCTACATTAGAAACTCCTATCATTAGACACTTAGTTCAAAAGTCTTAACTGCCATTAGTTTTACTTTTTTTAATCTACAAAAAAAACAAAAAAAAAAAAAACCTTCATTTAAAATATCAGTCATACAACCTGGCCTCTCAGAGACTAATAAGACATTTCCTATGAGGGTAACAAGAGCAATATGTTATGGACTCTACTGATGATATAGAAACAGTATTTTTGTTATGATCACAATGGTTCTTGTTGGTTTCAGAAGTCTAGTCGAAGTGGAATCAACCTATTGGGCGCTAGTTAACTTACTTAACTTGTAGAATGAACTGATGGATGTTCACCAATCAGACATAAACAAAAAAAAAATGCTGCTCTCTTCCACTTCAAACTTAGTTTCTTTTATGCTCATTAAATCTCGCCACTTCACATGAGCTGATCAGGTTCTCCTCCATAAAACAAATCACTCCTTTTGCATCCTTTTCTTCTGGTTTCCGCGTGCCAGTAGCAGAGAGAGCATAGCTACTGTTTCTTCGAGGTAAGATTGTTTGTGGCATTACTACTACTGAATAGAACCTTATTCATCAATTTTGAAAGGTGGGGTGTTTTGTTTTTTTCCTAAGTTGATAGATTAGTATACATGTGTATACAAAAAATATTGTGTAATAAGATCTCAAAAGAATTTCGATTGGCTCTGGAGAAAATGAACTTAAGATATGTTTAAATATTTGTATATGTTATAAAAACATTCTTATTTCTTATAACTGTTTACATTTATAGCAAGTGGACAACAAAGCAGAGGACCAATCCTAGTTACTTAATTTCACATTTAGTTTCATTAGTTGGTTGGGTTGAGTTTTATGGCATATCAACCATAGTAGGTTATTTTAATGCCAAATCCTTTTTATACATATTATGATTTGTAAACACAGTTTGTAGATAACGTTTTTAAATGAGCCAGAGCTCATTTGTTTGCATAGAGTTAAAAGGCTATACATATGATTTTTAAGTCAATAAAATGAGTTACTGCTAATTTATTTACATTGTTAAATGGTTCCAAATATTCTAACATGAATAGTTCTATTTAGTATTAATCACTTGTCTTCACTGACTGAAATGGCTTCAAATATTGCTATCTAACAAATAGTCTTATTTGCACACAAATGGTTTCAAGCATTGTTACGTAACACTAACAATTCAATTTATGCACACAGTCAAAGAGTTTGAAGAATTGCTAATTCTATTCAACATTACTCATTCATTAGCACACAGTTAAATCGTTCCAAGTATTGCTATGTATCACTAACAATTCATTCAATTAAACATCTATCATTTGTTCACACAGTTAAATGAACAAAGAGTTCTATTTCTAACAATTTGATTTAATACAAATCATTTGTTTGCACACAGTTTAAATGTCAAACACTTCTATTTGACCTATAGATAGAACCCTAACAGGTACTACCACTCCAGGTCAGAGTGGACCTGGAAGCAATAGCAATGAAGGTTACTCCATATTCTTCAAAACTCCAGATGGTTTAATGTCATATCCAGGACTCATTGGAAGAGTTTTACCTCTCTGTAGAGATACAGTATTCTGTTGTCCCAGCCAATTGGGCAACTTACCTTTAGTTTAATATTCAGAAAGTATTGAACATAAACAAGAAAAGTTCAAAGCAATTGCAAAATTACTCCAGTATTACCATCAACAAGCTGATGAATAGATAAAAATGAATAAACTTCAATGAAAAAATAAATCGTTGCTTTATTTTGATTCCCAAGAGCAATTCATTTGAAATAGACAAAAATGCCCCCTTTTCTTTATCTTCCTCAGACACAATCTAAATAATGGGTTTAAGTTTTGGCAATGTATTTCCAATGAGAGATTTAGTATTAATAAACATACTTCTCCTTGATGATAAAAACTAAAACAAGTAATAAAATATCACATCTAATTAGTTAAAAACAAAGAGACAATATATTAATACTAAAAGTGTCCTTAAAATAAAGATAATATCTAAGCTTGATGTTTCAACCAAAAGATTTTATGCTTTTATGAAAAATGGACAGTTTGAAGGATTCAAGAGTAAAACAGCAAATTCATACATGGCTCCCCAGCAGTGCTTATGGTGCACCACTTCCTTTCAAATTTTCTAATTGGACAATGACAGAAGAAACTATCAAGGAAAAGGGTGTTAACCGATATGAAACATATACACAATTTACCCTATGTAAAACATACATTTTATGCATGTTAATCATTTATACAAAAAAAATTTTTTTTAATAAGATAGAATAAAAGTTTTTAAAAAATTGAAATGTGACAAAACTAATTTACAATAACCTGATGGCAAATATAGAAATGGCATACAATTAAGCTATTTCTATATTTGCCATTAGATTTCTGCAGATGGTGAAATTACTCATCAGTAGGACCCTAAAATGATTACAACCATCTGGTGCTTATCTGTTCAAGAAAAAGACTTTCCTAAACAGAATGGTTGGTTTGTTGTTTGGGTTTTATGGTATATGAACCTTTGTAGGTTATTTAATGCCAAATCCATTTTTATACAAATAATCAGTTCTATTTCAAACAATTCAATTTAGCATGAGTATACAGTTTGTCAAAAACATTTCTCTTTAAAGCTATTCAGTTTAGACAAACAGTTCTAATTCAATCAATTCAGTTTAGTATAATTTTTGTCCATACACAGTTAAATGACAAAACAGTTCTATTTTAAACAATTCAGGTTAGCATAAGTACGCAGTTTAGTTCTATTTGACCCATAGATAGGACCCTATCAGATGCTACCAATTTGGGCCAGAGTGGACTTGGGAGCGATGGTAATGAAGGGGGGCTTCACATTCCCCAAAGTTCCAGTATCACTGGAACCTCACCATCAAATTGTTAAGTGTCATATACCAGGACACTCATGAGGCGGGGGTCCTTACCCTTCTGCAGAGGTACAATTGGAATATTCTACAGCTCCAGCCAACTGGGCAAACACAGAGTTAAATGTAAAAAGTTTTATTTCAGATAATTCATAAGTACACAGTTTAGATGTGAAAACAGTTCTATTTTGAGCAATTCAGTTTAGCATAAGTACGCAGTTTAAATGTCAAAACAGTACTATTTTAAACAATTCAGTTTAGCATTAATATGCAGGTTAAATGCAAAAAAAACAAACTCTTGAAACCAAGGTTTAGTTCTATTTGACCAATAGATATGACCCTATCAGGTGCTACCACTCTGGGCCAGAGTGGACCTGGAAGCAATGGCAATGAAAGGGTGCTCTGCATTCCTCAAAATTCCAGCATTACTGGAACCTCACCATCAGATTGTTAAGTGTCATATCTAGGACACTCATTGGTAGGGGGGTCTTACCCCACTACAGAGGTGCAGTCAGTGTATTCTACAGCCCCAGCTGACTGGACAATAAACAGAATGATCAGTCATATACTATATTCTAATCAGTGGTTATAAAAAAAAAATTTTAATGAAAATTTGCAGTTACGGATTCCCCAAAAACTTCCATTGCATTCTGCTTTTATGTGCAGGAAAAAAAGAAGTATTTACTTTAGATGTGATATCATTAGCTTTCAAGACTGTCTATAGTTTTAACCATAATACATCTATTTACAACTAAATATACCGAGAATTTTTTTTAGTGGTTTGATTTATTCATTTAGCAGCATCTCAAACTCTTATGAATTAATTAATGCCAAAATATGGTTAATTTGTAAATGTATATAGTTTCAAGTAACTATTCCTATTTTATAATAATAATAATTTGTTTGCACATTTACATGGTTATATATATATATATATATATATATATATCCAATACTAATAATTTAATTCAAACAGATCTATTTGACCCATAGAAAAGACTAACAGGTACTACCACTCCAGGTCAGAATGGACTTGAGACAGAATGGCAATGAATGGGTACTCTACATTCTCTAGAGCTCCAGAACTGGAGCCTCACCGTCAGATGCAGTTTAGTATCATACCCAGGACACCCTATTTGGTGGGTGGAGGTGTCTCACTCTCTGCATTCAGTATATTGTAAGCCCTGTTGACAGGACCTTGCAATTTCTTGGTGGTGGTGATGGAGGTGTTATGAAAAGAAAGGACAGATATACAAAGTAATTTTTATACAATGAATGGGTTTCAAGTATTCTTATCTAACATTTATTTAATAATAATCATCTATTTGCACACTTATAGGGTATCAAGTATTTCAAACAATTATATGGTTTTAACTATCTAATAATAATTGTAAACAATTAGTTTCAAGTAACTATTCTTGATACAAATAATTTGTATACAGTTACATGGTTTCATGTATTCCTATCTAACGCTAATAATTTTCAATATTTGACCCAGAGATGGAACCCTGTCAGGTAATACCAGTCAGAGAAATCCTAAGAGTAATGATAATGAAGTAGTGACACTACATTTCATAAAGCTTCAGAACTGGAGCCTCACCACCAGATCCAGCTTAATGCTATATCTAGGACCCTCCCCATTTTCAGGGTTCATTTGTCAGACAAATTTAACTGGATTAAATAGATGAAATAGACTACTAAGCAGCCAATGGAAATGATATTCTTAATTTCTAACAATAGCAAATCAAATATCTTCACTGTTTTTCTAAATTATAATATTCTTAAATAAAATACAACACTTATTTACAATTATTATGCTATTCCTACACAGGAAACAATATCTAAATAATGGCTTGGTTTTCGGCAATTGAACCTACAAAGAAAACTATTTTAAAAATTACATCAGATGCAGAAATAAGCCTTTAAAAGATAATCAAATATTAAAAAAAAAAAATAAAAAAAAATAAAAAAAAGTTTTCAAAAGGTGAATTCAATAAAAAGAAATGAAGAGGAAAAAAAACTTACCAATTTTAAATCTGGAACGGCTCTACTTAAAGTCCATTCCTGACTATTCACAAAAGAATCTGAAACAATAGAAAGAAAAAAAAAACAACTTTAGAAACATTCCATGTAAATGGAAATGTAACCAATGTACAAAAGATGAAAAAGGTTTTGTGTGTGTGTGTATGTGTGTGTGCGCGCAAAAAAAAAAAAAAAATGTTTAACCTGAATTTTCTTAACATGCTTAGATTAAGCTATAAAAATTAATTTAAAAAATGGTGCTTTAGAAAATCTGTTTTTGTACATCCCTAGAGACTTGTTAATATATTTATTGCTTCAAGTCATTATCACAGCAATAAGCTAAAAAGCTCATATCCCCATAAATTCTATTTAAACTTGTAAATGCAACTATAAGACACTATTTTAAATGTTGATTTTCCAATCACAAGATTGATCCAAGTCAATTTTTCTATCTCTATTTCATCTTACCCCCATACAAAATTAAGCCAAATGAAGGAATACATTATAAATTGATGTTTTTTTATTTTTACATACTGAAGTTTAAGAACAGGAAAAAAAATTTCATATTTTCATTTTTAACCCCTTTATGATTCTTTTTTAAATATCTCCCCACATAATAAAAAAAACTCAATACATTAAAAATGTTTTTTAATGTTTCTTTAAGAACATTTCAATTTTTACGATCATTTTGAATAAGTTTAATGTTATTCTTCAAACTAAAGAAAAGCATAAATAGAAATAAGCAAATAATTAAAAATGACAGTTAAATAATTGACTGATAATCAACCATAGTGAAACAAAACAGAAATAAGGTACAAGGAACATGAAACCTTTATGTAAAATTCATTTGAATATATTGAAATCTTATCAGCTAATTCAAGAAGCAGAGAAAAGAATTAAAACAAAACTTTAAAGATTTTAAAGTGTATTTAACTAAGACCAAAATTAATTTTTTTAAATCAGGAGAGAAAGGGAAGGGGAGAAAATGTTTATTCACAATGACTTAGAACTACACTCTTAATTCGTACCAAAGAATAGAAATCAATATTGCTAACACAATTACTTTCAGGTAAATACACCAGAAAGAATCTAAAGTAAAATTCAACATCATTTATTTATTACAACAGAAGCAGTATATTCTAAAAGTTAAACAATTAGTTGTAACTTTCATTTATTAAAATAATTATAAAAGAAAAAAAGATAAAACCTTAAGATCTAAGTAAAAATGAGTTTTACACATGCCACATTTTGTAAATAAATTTAAAAAGCAAACTCATGTATTGCCCCAATCTTCTAAGATATTTTTCCCAGTTATTTAGAAATGTTCTAAACTGAATGAAATAGAATCCCAAACTTAATTTTAATCAAAGTAAAAAAATATTCTGGTGTAAAAAATGGAAAATCTAGAATGCTATTTTCCTGGGAGCATTTTTACAAAGAATTAACTTCCCAAGAAACAATAGTTTGATAGAGTAGTTAACTTTCATAAAAGAATAAAAATTAATGTTTAGATATGTCTACATTTCAATGATAATGTGTCAGTTTTAAACTAAGCCAACCAACTAAATATAAATCTGTGACATTTTTCTTGCTTATAATAAATAAACAAAGGCTTTGTTAGTATCAAGAGTGATATTTCTTAGAAATATAACAATTCTAAAACTACTTTCTAGATATAACAACTTCTATGCAGCTTTTAGAATAATTTGGTTTTGCACTGACAAAACAAGACCTTTTTATTACTTTTCATAAGGTAAATTTAGGTTTCTTTCAAGAAAAGTAGTAATGCTTTTTAAAGCAACATAAAAAGTAAAATAGCAAAACCAGTCAGAAAATCTTATTTTTAAATGAAGCATTGTTGACCATTATTGATTTTGAGTGGTATTTTTAATTGCGATAATCAAGAAAGAAAAAAAAAAAAAAAACAAATTCAGATCAAAGAAAATACTAGTCCAAATTATTACGAATTAACAAATCAAGCCTTAAAATACATTTGCATTAATTGTGAATTTTCTATTATGAATAGTGTAATTAAATGAATTTGAGAAATGATTCAAAAGCCAACTTTAAGGATATCATCATCTATTATGAATCAATAATAAATATTTAAGTAGATTAAATGAGATTTGATTGAAAAGAAACGAAAAATATACTAACATCAAGATGACAGTCAAATTAGTTTAGTAATCAACTCAATGGTTATCATCAGGATAAATATTTGTTTATCTATTTTCTTTTTATTATCACAAAGAACATTAAATTTAAAAGTTATATATTCAGAAAACCTATTCATTTAAGGTTTTATGTTCAAGATTTTAATTTTCCATCCTTTCAAACATTAAAAATAGATTCACTAATCTCCTCAGAATGTTCATTGGTAATACATATAAGAAAAAGCAAAACAAAACAAAAAAAACAAAAAAAAAAAAAACACTTTTACACCTAACTTTAATTGATAACATATTCATATGATAATGGGTGAAAAGTAAGATCTGAAAAGCAATTTGACGTTTCACCCAGTATGAGCTTAATTAGATGATTTGGAAAAATATGAGAGAATATTACAAGTTTCTATGAGGTTGTCATGGCAATATAATTATGAAATCATTATGAAACTTTAAAAAGTGGGAACAAAAGTTCAAAACTGTACTTATTCCTGTTCCTATTTTTGTAGTGATGCACCAGAATTTATACCTGGTTAGATATCCAGCACTAGATATTGGGTTGAAAATATTCAATTGCCAGATTTTTGATTTATAAAAAAAAAATATGAAGTACAGAAATTTTAAATTCAACTACACATCAGCATTCAGCTCCAGTTCTAGTTCTCAAATAATTCAAGCTGTCAAAGTTTCAATTCGTTTCAAGAACAATTACCAATTTAAGCTATAGTTCATATGAATTAAACCCCTTTCTCTAAAAATAAACCAGTTCTTCAGCACCTCTCAGAATTGTAGATAGATCATTTACTCAAGATTTTTTTACATTAAAAAAAATGTTAGTATTCTTATATTATTGGGTGGTTTAGGTATTTGGCTAAATATCTGACAATTTCATATCCAGTATTTGGCTGGATACCAAAATCTATATCTGAATTGGTTTCTTTGTTTAATAGCATACCAATCTTCATAGGTTATTTAATGCCAAAGCCATCCTTCTAGAAGAACAGTATTGGTACAATTTAACCCATAACTAGGAGTATAAGAGGGTTCATACCTCCTTTCCCAAGGGTATTTGTCAGAAAGTGAATGTAATAGCCCGACTGGAATTTGAACACGCTTACAACAATTCCGCAGTCTAGCGGTTTAACCATTACATCATGAGGACCCCCCCCCCGTATTTGGTAGATTATTAATTGTTAGTAATGAATAACTAAATAGTGGATTAAAATTACTGAATGTTGGGGATAAGTTTTTATTAGTCTAATCCAGTAATTCCTGATGTGGGGTGCATGCCCCACCTGTGTGACATGAAATATTTTGGTGGGGCTTGTTTAGAGACTAAGTTAACAGCTTTTTAAGAATCTTTAAGATTTGCAGTAAAATTTTGGTTATGTAAGAATTAAATATTATGAGGGGGGGTCAGAATTTTAGAAATACCGAAATGGGGCATGGCTCAAAATTGGTTGGGAACCACTGGTCTAACAAAAGTCAAATTAATCAGAATACTGTTTTGTTTTGATATGAATCTTGCAAGAAAAGGTGATGCGTTACAAAAATCAAGGATATTGTTTGTTATAAAGATATTACAGTGCATTCTATATTTACAGTATTTCTTGTTTTCTTTCTGAAGTATCACGCAAACCTCTTAAAGTTGTAACCAGTCTCAAATTGATATATGACAAATGCATTTAGATAGTTACTTGGAAAAAAAAAAAAAAGAATTATGGGGTGGGGTCAAAATTTTGCTGACAGACTTTTTACAATTCTTATAGGGAATTGTGTGATTTCCTAATTATTTGGGGTGTGGGATAACTTGAAAGCCTAAATTTTTCCTTTTTTTAAATTTTGTCAATTGTGTTTAATGTTGAGTTTGTGAGAAGAATTATGAATATATTGAACTCAATTTTGCAAGGAATTTTGGTCTTTGTTTTAATGTATTTTATGTTCTTTCCTTTTAGTGTTATGTATAAAATAAATGAAATATTGGAGGGATTTAAATTCACCATCTAAATACTAAGGGCTACTTATTCTAAAAACTTTTCAATCATCATCAAGTCATACTGACACTGTCCCTATCAACCATTGCTCCAGGCAGATCCTTAAAATTATATCAAGTATCCATGTAGAGCTAATGTAAGTCCTTGCTAATCAGCCAAAACAGGCTTCTTCATATATGGGAGTCAATAGAATGCTACTTATGATCTTGTCCTTACTTCACCAGCAGTGACCAAAGTTTGTGAGAAGGGAGATAAATGGATATACAGCTGGTGTTTTGTTGGGTGCTGTTTCCAGGATTTGTTTAAAACAGGACATGGCATTCTTGTGTAGATCCCATCAAGATTTGTTTTCCGCATGCTTTTCATTAGAGTCAAGGTGGTGTATCTATACAGTAGTACCGACCAAGCTACAGCTTGGAAGAATTCCAGTTTTATTTTATCAGAGATCAGACTTCTGTATGATAGACAACTTGTCAATAGAAGTCCACACCTTCACTATGTGTATGATGACTTTGCTTTCAGTAGATGAGATTTTGCTGTCAAAGCACATGAACTGGTTTTTCAGAAGATTACTACTTAGAATGAAGGAGGCTCCTTGTTTAAAACACATGAACTATGTTTTATAAGTGTCCACATAGAGACCAATGACTCCAGTAGGTTGCTTCTGGCTATAAAGCAGGGATTTGGTTTGGGCAAATGTATTTGTGAGAAGCGTTAAATCATATGCATAGTTAGCATCTGTCATAGATTTTGCAGGATATAGACTGCTTCTTGTCTTTTTAATGCAAAACCATTTTCTTTTATTAGGTCTATTGGCATCCATAGTAAAAAGACTACAAAGAAATATGCTGTTAATGTATCTCCTTGCAAGACTCAAGGGACAATGCTGAAGAAGTTAGCATCACCATCAGGTGAGTAAACTATTGCTTTTGTAAAGCATCATTATAACAGTAAATTTCTTTCGGGGTTTTCAGTTATTTCAGGAGAGTTTCAAAGCAGATTCTTGAAATGTTCTTCCCACTTTTAAAGCATTCCTTATCTGGCAGCTTTTAGTTTCACTCTCAAGATGCTTTTCTTTCCACTCACTTCATTTACTGTCTGCCATGCTAATTATGATTATCTATCTTCTACTGAATTTCTTATTTTATTGATCTGGCTTTGAATGTATAATTCTTTTTGGTATGTTTTGGTTAGTTTTCTTTGGGCTTTAAGTTTCTGCACATAGGCATTTGTTGGTTTCCTTTTAAGTAAGGATGCTTTTTTGAAGTTATCTTGTTTTTCCATAACTCCTATTAACTCTCACAGAACTCTACATTTAACTCTTGTTTTGGATGGTATGCACTTACCTACTGCTTCAAAGTTTTTATATTCATCATTTACTTGGGTAAAAGGCAATGTGATTTGGAAATATGGTTTAAATCAGAACTCTTCAACAGAAACCTTAATTACAGTTTTGTTTTTCTTTTGATTCAAGTAAAAATGTGATCAATTTTTGATTGATTTTAGGCATACTTTTAATTGTATTTTTATCATTAATTCTAATTATTAAAGTACCTAAGAAAGGTAAAGAATTTTCAGTCTGATTCATAGGTAAATTCTATGGCAGGTTCTACTTTTTTTAGTCTATCAGTGATATCTGATATTCTATTGATTTTAGAGTTAAAGATTAATATATCGGAGAAACAGCATTGTCTATAGACAAGATAAATTGAGTGATTCCATGTCAAATCAAATTTTTTAGGCAGACACAGATTTTTTTTTTAAATTTGCTACACTTATAGATCTTCATGATACAAATTAAATGGCACCAGTCTTACCTCTCAAAGTTGAGCAGTTCTTAAGTTGATCTTGCCAAAAATATGAATTTTTGATAATACTTAAAATTTAATATCTCCGGTGTTTTTGCACCAAAAAAGTTTATTTATATATCATTTTAAAGTACTTGGATGGATCTAAAATATACCATATGTATTTTTTTTTATCTTAGAGGTCAAATAAGGCAAGTTAACTTTGACCTTATTTTCTCAAAAAACGTTTGTTTTTTAAAATAGCCAAATTCATTGTGGGAAACTGCAGAAATTTTGCTTTAAGTGACCCAATTCAAAATGGCAGATATATGTCCAAATTTTGATATCTCACAATATGATTAAATTGTATATCTTTAAGAAAGCTCTTTTAACGCAGAAAAACATTTACACGAGTACCATGGTCATAAAATCTGATTTTTTATTATTTGTGGTTAAATGATGAACGAATAGGTTTTTGGAAACAAAACAGACAGTTTTGGGTTTTGTTGACATTTTTTAATATAACAAACTGATTGTATGATAAATAAAAGTGGTATAATGAAAATAAATATCTAAAAAGTGATTTAAAATCATGTTAACATTTTATCAGGGACTAACACTGAAAAAAATGTGCAACATTGTATCTCAGTGGTCAACATAATTCAGTTGATTTTTAGTACATTAAATCCTCAAAATGATCATTTTTATTTTTATCAAATTGTTTTATATATACCAAAGAGTTATGATATTTGTTTTGTTCTTATTTAAGATGGTAGTCAAAAACCACAAAAAATGTAAATGTGTGCCAGTTGGAACAAATTTTAAAATAGAAAATGAAAATTTGAAGCAAACACCAACCACTGTGTGTGTGTGTGTGTGTGTGTGTGTGTGTGTGTGTGTGTGTGTGTGTGTGTGTGTGTGTGTATATAATTTTTAACAAATTTTCTTGGCCAAAATATTTGATGCATTTTTCCATCTCAATTTTTGAAAGTTTATAAGTTCTTACAGTGTATGTTATTAGATCAACTAAGCTAAGAATATTTTGAAACTAAAATATCTGGATATGATGGAGATTGCTCTTTTGGTCCTAAAAATGTCACTTATTTCTTCACTGTGTGGATATTTGTCCAGCACACATCCTAACCACCAATTCCTATCATACATTGCTGTGACAAATCCCTTAAGATCTTTAAACTCTATATTGTCATGCTTAGTAATCCTAACTATCATATTGGGTTGACATAGTTTTTATTTCCACTTCTGTCCAAGACACAGGAATAAAAAATGTAGTTTTTGAGTTCCTATAATTGTGGTAGAATTATAAAAATCTATCTTCCAAGATGTCTGCTTGCATTTTTCCATTCATCAATTGAGCAATATACAGTATTTATACCAGAAATATTTTCTCTTACAAAATTGAACAGTTGTTGTGGTGTCATTATTTGTTCATTATATGGTTGCTATAGACTTGATTTTGCAGCTAATCTTTTAACAGTACCACCTAACCTATCACATGGTCCTTTTCCATGAAAAGTTGCAAAAAAAGTGCCATTCTGCATCAATTCCAAAGTCAGCTTTGTGGTTGCACAAATTGACAAAGTTTTTATAATTCTTATAATGTGATGCAGCACCATCGGAAAAATATATCAGCTTTTTTATATCAAAATTAATCTTATTTTTCAGCATTTTCACAAGATTTCTCAGGAACAAATGGACAGCTACTGTGTCATGTTTCAGACAATCAGATATGACAACAAGATTAATATGCTCCAGCCCTGTGCCCCCTCAGACAAATGAATGCAGTGCAGCTTGATCATTATTCCAATGGAAATCTTGTGCATCATCTTGCAAAATGAATGAATAATTTTCAGCAAAATCAGCAATAACACTCATTTTCCCATCCTTCAAAAGAACCTTTTTTTTTTTTTTTTTTTTTTTTTTAATTTCAGAACAAAATTTTGACTGTTCTTTGGCAATGAAATCATGCTTCTTTATAGTTTGAAGGTCAGCATAAAAGCATTCAGTGAATTCCTCCGAATTTTGTAGTACAGTTTGTTGAGTGGTCCTATCAGTTGATAACCACTTTTTATATATCAAATCATCAATAGAATTTTTATCAAAAATTTCCATCAGGTATAAAATAAAATCTTCCATCAGATGAGCAGTCACCCAGGTAGCAGCTAGATGATGCTTTATTACATGTAACAGCATCTATGGGAATCTATTAAATGATGGTTTCATATTGTACAAATGCAAACAGTGTGTTCCAACTCCACCAGCTAAGACACATTCTTTTGGTCTGAGCTCAACAAATTTAGAAAATTTAATTTCAATCTTTTGGTTCTGAGATTCAAATAACTCATATGCCTCTATCAAGTTGCAGAGCAAAAGATATTTCTGTTCTTGAACCCTTTACCATTCTTTATGACTGTTTTGTAGTCATTTTTTTTCAGGCATTACTCTGACTTCTTCCTTCTTATAGAATCGCACAACTTTATCAATTGTCTTCCATGGGAATCTAGATTTTTGAGTATAAGGCAGAGCTAAGATTCTTTGTTCATTAACTAATTTTTTGGCTTGTATCACCATGTATGCTGTGGTACCAAATTCTGTTTGAATTTTTTGAATACTCCAATTTTTGGGAAGTATTGTTAAAATCTGTACTTTTTTAGATCTCTTTTCACAAGCTGCAAACTTTTCTTTTAATTGGGTGATAATTTCTGTTGCATCAGTTTTTGTACCCTTCTGCACTGGTGGAGTCCTCAGGAGAAATGTTTCGAGAAATTACATTAATTTTCTCTAATAATGCTCCCTTTAATCTAGTGTACTTTTTTTCTATAACTGGTTCGTTTTTGGAGTTTTTGGTGCTTGACTGGCGATTCACCATAATTGACAGACTTGTTTAGAAACTGCAAATCAGTTTTACTATCTAAAAATGTGGAAGAAGTCTGTGGTTGGTCTTCGCTTGATGGTGAAGCAGTTTGTCAGAATCTGAAGATTCTGTCAATTTCTTCCAGCATATAGAGCAAATCTTTATACCAGGAATCAATTTACATCATTTTGTTTTATTAGAAAAGTCTTGTGACATAACTCTTAATTGTTTTGTAATAATTTTATATGAATTTTAAAAGGGTCACAGCATTTCTTTTTCAAGCATGTTTTGATGATGTCTCCATTTTAATTAGATAAGTGAATGCCCTTAATGTCTCAGCAAGGATTTATATGGTTTGAGATTATTTGATCTGAAAAAAGAAAATTTTTTTTTAAATCTTGTGTAAAATCTCTCTCATATATATGAAGAGAATAAGAGAGGAGTGGGCAACATTTCTCTACCAATCTAAAGGGTCATGATTCAGGGGCCACACTATTTGGTTACAGGAGATCCCAACTGCATTTTTAAGCAGAGGGGGCGAGGCTAAAGCAATTTTTTTATCTGCTAACTACTAATAGTTTATTAGTAATGTGCTACAATTTGTTATGAATGACCCCCTACCTATCTGGAATATTACAGAGATCTTGATTTAAGGTCCCCTCTACTCCACTGGAACCCATTCTGCTCCTACAAATCTTTAGTGTGATATAGAGAGGGGTTATCAGTTGAAGAGGGGAGCTAAATCGCTGAGATACCCATGTTTAAAGAGCAGATACTACAACTAGTTATTTCATAATAGAAACTATATATGACAGGACAATATTTTTTTAAAGTGAAATCTCTTCCCTGTTTTATGGACAAAAATATGAATGTGAATGCATGCAAGACATAGAAAATCATTCAAAAAAATTACAATTTATTTTGAATCTAGAATTCTTATTAAAATGTATCATGACCAAGATTGAATAAACTGCTGGAAAACAAAACTCTCAAAACAAATGTGACAACATGCAAAGAAAAAAAAAAAGAGGACATGTTAGCTTTTGAAAATATCAATTCTGAAATGTATCTCAATATTAAATTAATAAATACTGATTCTCAAAGTTTTTTCAAAGTCTTACAATTAATCTGGAGTGAAATTGAAAACTGAAAGTAAATATTTTTCCATTGATTTTTTTTTGTTTTTTTCATATTTCAAATTTATTATATACAATGCATTCAAGCTAAATATTGCAGACCTTTTTTTTTTAAATGAAATGCAAGTAAATTCAAATCATTATACAAATAAGATCTAAGTCATTCAAGTAAAACAATAGATAAAAATTATGTATGATACCTCAATAGAGATACACATTATTTATATGTTTTTAAGGGTATATTAGCTAGAAACAAAGGTATTATTCAGTAAAACCATTAGTAAAGATATAAAGACTAAGATTCTCACAAATATTTCGCAAAAAGACATAAATTTTCTAAGTGAAGAAGTTTCACTCACTGATTATTTGACAAAAAGATAGGTCATGTTTCACCAATACTACATTAATATAATAAAAAGATTGAGATCAAAAATTACCACAATTTTCTTGGTTTTCTTGTGTGTAAGTGATGAATCCAAGCCACCATGAAAAGCTAACTACCTCTTTAAAATTCCAAATAATAAGTGACTGAAGCTAGACTTAGGGGTGCCAATCCCCGGTAATAAAGTTTTCAACTGTGACCTAGTGAATATTTTATTGTTATGACATGGTCACAGTTGGATCTTGCCTAAATCTAGCTAGTAATAAAATAATGAGTTTGGATGATGTAAAGCCTGTTAAACTTCTTTCAACTAAAAAAAACAAAAAACAAACAATTTCTGATATCAGCATATTAAGAATATTTCTATACATTCATTTAAACTTTTCACTTTTTCATATCAAATCTCTTTGGTATATATATAAAAATCAATAAAAATAAAAAGTATCATTTAGGATTTAATGTACTACTTTAAAGATCAATTGAATTGTTGATCACTGACAGTGATATAAAATGTTGCATATTTTTTCAATGTTAGTCCCTGATAAAATGTTAACATGATTTTAAATCACTTTTCAAATATCTATTTTCATTATATCACTTTAATTTATCATACAATCTGTTTGTTATATTAAAAAATGTAAAAAACCTATTCTATCATAATTCAACCACAAATAATGAAAAATCTGTTAATTTTATTTTACTTATGTAAATGTTATTCAGCATTAAAAGAGCTTTCTAAAGATATACAACTTAACCATATTGTGAGATATCAAAATTTGGACATATATGGACAGATGCCCAAATCCACCATTTTGAATGGGGTCATTTTAGTAAAACACTTAGCAAAATTTCCAGTTTCTCACCATGAATTTTTTGTACATATCATGACATAAGACAGACTAATTATCTGGCTATCTAAAAAAAGAAAACAAAAGAAAAGTTTTTTGAGAAAGTTCAAGGTCAACTGCCTTATTTGACCTTTAAGATAAAAAAAATACATATTGTACATTTTAGATCTATCCAAGTACTTTAAAATGGCATATAAATAAACTTTTTTGCTGCAAAAACACCGAAGATATTAAATTTTAAACTTTGTCAGAATCATTGAAAATTCACATTTTTTGGCAAAGGTCAAAGGGTCATTATTTAAGAACAGCTCAATTTTGAGAGGTAAGACTGGTACCATAAAATTCGTATCTATAAGTGTAGCAAATTTGAAAAAAATCTGTGTCAGTCATGATCTGACCCCTTGTTGATTTGAGATGGAATGACTCAAATGGAAAAGACTGAATTCTAAAAAGAAACAAGTTAAAACACTACCAAGGGTAAACCAAATTTTTGCTTACTGAAATTATTGTTGAAACTGTGAGAAAAAAAAACATTGCTTTGTACAAAGTGTAGATGTAAATCTTGCAAATGAGCAGGAGTAAATTTTTTTTTTTTTTAGATGTTTTTATAAAGTTTAAAACATTTTTGTTGGTATGGTATGTTGGTATGTTAATGTATTATAATTTTATTATTCATGTTGATATTTTTTAAATTTTATTTTGTGAACTAAGTCTCTAGAATTTTGAAGATGATTGAGACTGATTGTTCTTTAGAGAGGGGTTAATATTTTAGCTATGGCTCCAGTTATTCTTGATGAGTCATATTGGGATATTTGGTTTTTGGTGCTATACTTGAGTGGGATTCAATAAGCAATGTCCATATTTTGTTTTTTTTTTATGAAGATTTTTGTCAGTGTAAATGAAGTTTCAGTTTTGTTGTTTATAACTTTTAATCTATATTTTTTTCATAAATGTTGTCTATCATATGACAATGTAAACAACATTAACTTTTTAGTACAACCATAAAGCTGATTAGATGTGCATTCTCATAAGAACTACTTCTCGAGGAGAGATTTTTTTTAGAACAAGGCAATTGAGCATAGAACATGAAAGGTTCGTTGATTTAAGACCTTAAACAGGTCACTCATTAGGAGTAGAAGAACAATAAAAACCCATCATAACAATTCACAGAGCAAAGATTCATTTAGTCATGAAAAAGTACCTGTCATCTGAAAAGTAGCAGCAGGTATCAGTTACATGGGAGTTTGATAGTTATCTTATAAAAAAAGTTCAATGAAATCCATTCAGACAAAGATTAAAACTTGTATCCAGGTAAATTCCCAGACACCATTTTGTTTAGATATAATTTTCAATCAATGGACTTCTAGTCAGTAATAAACTACTTTCTAGGTAACAAGAAAATAAAAACACTCACTCCTTAACAAATACATTGTCTACTGACAATGTGTATAAAAAATGAATTACAAAAGAAAGAAAAAAATCCACTTTTCTAGTAAGAAACAATTCCAAATAATTTTTATACAAACCTCAAAATGTTCAGTTGTCAATTGCCCTAATTACCAAAATGATTAATCAGATTTAGTTTTGAATTTGATAAACAGATTTCATATCAACACCTCTAAATCTAAATTTAGATTACAAGTTTTACCAGTATCAGATTTACAAGAGAAAAGTTATTAGGCAAAAGTTCAAAATTTGATATTTTTTATAGATTATAAAAATGTGTTTACGTTCTAATTAAAGTGAGCAAAATAAAATAAAATACATAAAAATCAAATTACAAAAAAAGACAAAATGATAAGATATGAAAAGACATCATTTTGTAATTATTCTAGACTTTTTTCTTATAATTTCAAGGTGGTTAGATCTGAATCCTTTGATGCTTTTAATACCAAACATTGTAAGCATTTTCTGTTTAATTATATTCTATACCACTTGATAGTTTCGTTTTTTGTCATTCTTGTTTAAAGCAGAAAATACAGCTTATTACTTAAAATGTTCAATACTCCAGAAATTTATTAATAAGTACAAAATTAATAAAAGCAAAAATAACTTCATAAAGAAAAATAGATACTTTCTGATATTAAATTATTTTATCAGTCATGAATTGAAAAATTTGTCCTCAGATTTGAGATTTTCATTTAGGAGATATCTGTTAATCTAAATAAAAAAAATAAATAAAAAAAAATAAAAAAAAACAACAAATAGTAAATATGTCCTTTTTATTCAATAAAGAAAAATCTATTCCTACTAGCAAATAAGGCAACCTTCATTTGCTAATTTTCCAATGAAATCATTATTTATTTTATAGTATTTTCAAAAACTCCAAAATGAGTAAGAGAATTTTTGAAATCCAATATATAGATTAAATTTAAAAGTCAATTTTTCATGATAGAGAGATATATTAAATATTCTTTAGTTGTCAAAACATTGAACAAGAATATCCTTTAATACGCTGTAGTTTTGAAATCAACCTATACATAATACTTCTTGTCTCCCAAGTGTAGTTAACATTTCTCTGAATTAAGCTTGTTGATTACATGAAATGATGATAAATAGGTTCTACAGTTAAACTAATCATTTAGAAAGAAAAACTTTATTGCAACAATGAGCAAGAATGAATATCCTTAATTTATAATATCTTCATTAAATACCAATTAATAATTTTTAATATATCAACCCATTATACGAATACATTTAAGTTATGCCTTCTCGGATGATAAAGTGTCACAATCCAGTAATTTGTTAGGAAATGATACTCTCAAAATGAACAAAAAACTAATTACACCAATCTATTTTTAATCTTGTTAAACAATTACAAGTATTGCATAAAATGTTTTATATATTATGAGGTCTATTTGCTTTTCAAATGCAAATTAAAATTTAGTTCTGAAACTTTGCATCCAAAGTCATGAGAACTAAAAGAAATGAAACAGTCTTTCAATTTTACGGGGCCAAATTTTAGCATTTTCTTATGCCAAATGGATGACAAACTTCACACGGAGTTGACAAAATAAAAAAGGAATAATATTAGACAAATAAATATAGGGTTCAATCAGGTAAAACATTATTTAGGTAAAAAGAGTTAAGCTGCAGACTATTGCATTACATGACTGTATTGTGGCATATCAGCCTTTGCTGGGTTATTGAATGCTAAAGTAAGCCTTTACCTCTCTTTTTTTGCAAACAATTATATAGTTTCAAGTAACTAATGATATCACTGGTTCACAAAAATAAATTTTTGGTCTGAGGCAAGAATGGGGATAGGTGTTTTTGGTAATTTGGGTGTGCTGAATTCAAATTTATAAATAGTTTTCCTCTATCACCTCTAGTTTTCTGGCTTTTAAATAGTCTCATTTTAGTATAAACAGAGAATATATGTGCATATTTCAAGAGTTGCAGCAGCTTATAACAGATAAAACAGGATAGATAAAGAACACTGATTGAATCAATATACTTGGATGACACAAATACACAATTCATAGAACCACAGACAGTCAAAAGTGTGTTTTCTTAGAAGATCTGGTGTATTTTGCCTCCGGGATGTCACGCAAGAGCATCCAGCAGAAGTCTCCTATCATGCCGGGGTTCCATTTGCCTTGATAGTTGCTCTCCATCTTCATAATGTCTTGGTGGAATTTTTCTCCATGCTGATTACTCACTGCTCCAAGGTTTGGCGGGAAGAAGTTGAGGTGGGAATGGAGAAAATGAATCTTGAGTAACATTCGGCACCCCATATCCTCGTAAGACTTTAGCAACTTCTCAATACATGCTTGGTAATCTGGTACGCGTGTTACCAAGGAAGCCACTACAGACTGACTTGAATGCTTCTAATGCTCTCAATTCCTTTAAGTTAATAAGCTCCTCAAAATCAGTATCCTTCAGCACTTCTCGGATCTGAGATCCAACAAAGATGCCCTCTTTGAGTTTAGCAGCAATAAGACCTGGGAACACAGTAGACAAGTGTTGGAAGGCAGCACCATGTTTGTGCAATGCCTTCACGAAATTCTTCATCAAACCAAGCTTGATGTGAAGAGGAGGAAGAAGCACCTTATTCATATCCACCAGAGGATTCTCCTTGAGGCTGTGTTCGCCAGGAACAAAAGTGCTTCTAGACCCCCAGTCTTTCAACTTGTAATGCTGGGATACAGCTCGACTATCCCAGAGACAGAGAAAACAACAGTACTTTGTGAAGCCCGCTTGCATACCCATAAGAAGACCAATGACCTTATTTGCTCCGATTCCTGAAACTGGTGATCCTTACATCTTCCTGGACTATGTTTAAGCCGAGAAGCCAAGAGCTCTGACTGCTGTTTTGACAGATACAAATCACAAGCAAGATCATTCAGGTCTTCTTGCCTGATCCAGTGTGGCTCATTGCCACTTGTTACTGAATATGTAGACTCAATATCTTTCAAATATATTGACTCGGCAGAATCCTCCCTTGAAGGCATTTCTTCATCTGATGAGGAAAGAAGATCCTTATTTACTGGAGATGTGGGTACAGGAAGATCATCTGAATGGGGAACAGGTATCATAGCAGATCGAAGGTTGGGATATTTGATCTTTTTCCTAGAAGATGCATTGAAACCAATTATATTAGTTAAACAAAAATAACAATCATCTGCGTGGTTTCGCGGCTCTCTCCAAACCGTCAGGACTGCAAAGTTGAAAGCCACTTTCTTGCCATTAAACCATGCAGTTAGTCCATTGTAGCAGGGTTTACAACAGATGTGTGGAGGGTTTACAACAGATGTGTGGAGGTTAGTCCATTGTAGCAGGGTTTACAACAGATGTGTGGAGCCCAAGACTTGTCCTGATCACCAATTTTACAGTCAAAATAGTGAAAGTAGGCAGTTCTGAGGAGGGAAGTGATGGTTTGACGCTGTGCAACTGTTGTGAAGTTCCCACACACGTAGCAGAAAGAATTGGCCTTGTTAAGGCATCCTCGACATGTTGACGTGCTTGAAGCCATTGGAGAATCTGAAAATATAACAAAGTAAAACTAAATGTGCATTTGAAAATGTAATATTAATATTTAGTAACCCAAAAGATGTGTAACACGATAGTTGAGGGACACCAACCTCCTGCACCGCCTGCGAGAGAACCTCTTCCAATGACTTCCAGAGTGTGGATTAAGACCTGCTGCCTTAACTGTCAAAATCCGTCTTACTATATATATATATATATATATATATATATACACACACACATATATATATATATATATATATATATATATACACACACAAACATACACACATATATATATATATATATATATATATAAATAAATAATGTAGGTGAGTTGTATTTACTCCTCTCTAAGAGATGCAGAGGGTGTATTCTATGCCCCCACCAACAGGGCAAATTTTATCCTTCCAGAACTTTTTAAATTTCTAAACAAGGAACTAATCTAAGCCCTTTTTACAATCTTTTGAAGAAGTAAACATTTATTTATTAAGACAATTCTTCAAAATCTGTAATAAATGGTAATCCAAAGGTGAAAAAACTAGTAAATATAGAGGAATAAAAACTTCCCAGTCAAGTTGCTTAGTTACCAAAGAAAAATGGAGTATTGCATTATTGTGATAAAATATCATGCTCTTTCTCTTAATTTGATTGCTACCTTCATTTGGTCAAAATTGGAGCAATATTGTTTGAATAAATTATTTGGCTCTCAGAAAAAAAGTACCCAAATCCTATTATATAAAAAGCAACATTTTGAGTTGAAGACCAGCAATTAATATGGGTAGCAGTGGTTCAATGTGAACTAACTCAATGACCTCTTGCATTTCACATTATGAAGTATACATTTATCACTTCTATCATGATTTGTTTCAAAAATGAACATTTTCATTATATTTGAAAGAAACAAACAGTGAAGAAAGTTTTTTTTCTTAATTTATGTGGACGACATAAATTAAAATGACTAATATAACCCAAAATAGTGCAAATGATCTTTAACATTTGATTTGGATATTTTAAGTATCTTACTCCTCTCCCATGTTGTATAATGATAATTCTCTAGAAATGTCTTCATTTGATTGCTACCGACCTCAACTGATTTACCCAAGAATGGAATATAATTCAGTAACATTCTCCTGTATGAAACAATGCAAACCACTTTTGATTTGGCTTATTTGTTTAATGGCATATCAACCTTTGTAGGTTATTTAATACCAAAGTCATCCTTCTAGAAGAACAGTAGTGGTACTATTTAACCCATAGATGGGAGGATAAGGGGGTTCATACATTTCCCAAGGGTATTTGTCCGAGAGTGGACGTAATAGTGCGACTGAAGTTCGAACTCGCATGCTATGACTCGGCAGTCCATTGCTTTAACCATTACACTATGAGGACACCCCCGCAAGCCACTTGACATTCAATTGATAACAGGGGTTTTAGAAGCAGTACATTTTTTTGCATATTTACAAAGTCTAATATACTGAAAACTGTTGCTTATTTCCTTTAATTTTAGAACCAAAGAGCAAAAATATGCTAATCTTGACATTATTTTTTTAAATGCATGATGGCTGTCATAATAAAATCAAAACCGATCTTTCTAAATAAAGTTAGTTAATGCTCAACACTCCTAATGCTGTCTTATAAAAAACAGCATGGATATTTTGGGCAATAGAACAGACATGCTAAAGGCCTAATTTCAGTAATGAATGAGAAACATTTCCCAAGAAATTGAATAATGAGACACTCCTGAGATAAGCAAGCAAATTCGGCTTACGTAAATGTATTATAAGTAATCCCAAAGTTCAAAGTAGAATTTTAAATCTCCCCTTAACATGCATACAAAAATACCTAATGATTCCATTTTACATTATCATGTTCATGCACTTTCAGAATTATGAGAGAGAGAGAAGGAAAAAAATGAAATCTCCGTTATGAATTCTCAGCAACATTTCTTTCTTATAGGAAGAAATTGCAGTATCTTGGGCCAGGAATATTATATTTCTCTAATATAGGTTTAAAAATTTCAAGCCAATAAGAAAATCAATACATTTTTGCCTGAATCCAGTTCACATTAGCCAGTTTTTGTTTTTCAATATTTATGTTCATGTCAGGATTAGACTTAAATAGACTGAACCTAATAAAAATCCAATGGAATGTCTTTTTATCTTTTTAAAATGGTTAAGTACACTAGCTCTAAATTGGCACTACTTTTTGATTGGTTGAAATAGGAGTTCAAAATTATAAGATGCATGCTATGAACTCCTCAGAAAAATATAATCCAATAGAAGAAAATCAAAAACATATCTTTTTATCCTATAAATTAGTATCTACATATGTTAAAATTAAGATAAAAGAAAATGCACTTGAATGAAAATTTCATATACTTGTTTTTTCTGAAAAACATTCCAAGAAAATCAAGGAATCAACGCTTGAAAAGAAAAGAAAAAAGGAATGAATAAAAGGGCCATATTAAATCTTCTGAATAAAACGGAACAGTCAAACATTACTTACTACAAATATATTCATCATAAATGAACTTTAATTTTTCAAAAATACAGGTAAGTAAAAAAAATACTTAAAGAAAAAAACTAAAACAAATTTCAAGTAAAATTACAAAATCAGTGATAGCAAAAATCAATAATTAAATGATATGAGAGTTAGAGAGAGTGTAAGAGGTAAGAAAATTGAGGAACTTTGCAAAACTAACAACTTCTTACCTCCTCTTCTGTGATCACACTCTGGCTGTTAAGATAAATAAATAACTTTTTTTTAAAAAAAAACCAAACCATGTATTCAATAATATTTAGCAGTAAACAGCAAGTACAATCTACGAATTCCTTAATTTAAAATAGGAACATTTAATCTAGGAAAATATGGTAACCTATCATATAAAAAAATAAATAAGAACATATAAATATATATGTATAAGAATATATATATATATATATATATATATATAAGAATATATATATATATATATATATAAGAATATATATATATATATAAGAATATATATATATATATATATATACATAAGAATATATATATATATATATATATATAAGAATATATATATATATATATATATATATATGTATAAGAATATATATATATATATATATATATATATATATATATATATATATATGTATAAGAATATGTATATATATATATATATATATATATATATGTATAAGAATATGTATATATATATATATATATATATATATATATGTATAAGAATATATATATATATATATATATGTATAAGAATATATATATATATATATATATATATATATATATGTATAAGAATATATATATATATATATATATATGTATAAGAATATATATATATATATATATAAGTATATATATATATGTATAAGAATATATATATATATATATATATATATATATATAAGAATATATATATATGTATAAGAATATATATATATATATATATAAGAATATA